>CABHPR010141076.1:13091-46301 GCA_902168415.1 Peromyscus melanophrys | reverse complement strand
GTGGTCCCTGTGGCCACACTGTGTGTGGGAGCAGAGCCAGCCTTTCTAACATGAGCACTGTGGTCCCTGTGGCCACACTGTGTGGGAGCAGAGCCAGCCTTTCTAACATGAGCACTGTGGTCCCTGTGGCCACACTGTGTGTGGCCTGCAGCCAGCAGCACTTCCCTTTCAGCCACACTCTCACAGTCCACTCGGGAAAATAATTTCACCAACTGGTGCATTCGTTGGTGCCTGAAAGCAAGGCCAAGTGCACTTGGCTGGGTACTTGATGGGTTTTTCACTATCTGTGGTTGAGAGGGAATCTGAGCAGAGCCTTGGATATTCACATAGGTCTGGAGTTGAAATCTGGGGTATGTCTCTGTGCTCGGTGCGCTTTCTGGAGGGGATCTTCCTGCGGCACTGCCTTGGTTGGGCTGCTGTGCTCTCGGCCCTGTCAAGAACTTGCACATTTGAGTGCTGCATTTCAGGAGCCCGAGTGTGAGGAGACCATATAATGGCAGAATTTCCAGTCCTACAAGGATATAAATCTGCGGCATTGTTTACAGATTCATGTCTTTGAATTCACACACATCCAAAGATAAAATTCCTCATGTAACTTATGTAGACTCTTGATGACTTCTGCAGGTTTCTCTCCCTCTAAATATTTATCTCCCTCTGAGCCACAACATTACACAGGTCTTCAGTAAGAATGGATTTTAAAGCCAGACATTCAGAGCTATTAGTGAGTCAGTCCTCAGTGCCACCAAGTGAAGGGAATCCTAGAAACCCAGAGCTGGTTTGTTCAGCAAGGGGAGGCCAGATGTGCTGAGCAGCCCCAGCTGTGGCACACTGTTGGATAGCAGTAAGATGTGGTCCCAGGGTTGTGTAACAGCCACACCTGGGCCTGTCAGAGGAATCAGGCTGCAGACCCTTGGCTCGCACTGTTCTAAACACGTCAAGGCTCAAGAGTCCTTTAAATTGCTTATCCCCTTTGATGAGTTTCAAGGTGCTTGAAATGTCTCAGGAGAAGGCATTTCCTGGGTATTGATCAGCACGGACTTCAGAGGTCAGAACAGTTAATAGTGTGCTCTGTGGAGAGGGGCAGGGATAAGAAATTGGAGAGCACTTCATATCGGTATCACTGGAGGCAGAATGGGAATCAGTGGCTCCAGGGTGAGGGAAGATCTTGTGTTGCTGCTAACAAACGCCCTTAGTTCTTAAGCCCTCCACATACTGCGGCCCTCCTTAGGTCTTGGCTGAACCTTGGCTCCAACCCTAACATACAATTGTCCTTTTAGACTTGTCCATTGGGGCTATTAGTTCCAATCATATGCACACTGCAGGTAGGATGCTGGGGGACAGTGTGTGTGTTTGGGGGGAGGTAGTGTTCCTAGACACCTGCTGCCATGTGTAGCAGAAATCTTAAAAGTTCTTATTAATAAAATCAGACCCGGGGCCAGTTATTGAGGTGAACACTGGAAGGTCAGAGAGACAGAACAAACCACAGCTAACCTCACCTGGCCAACTTCTCGGCTGGTCTTGTTTCCTCAGACTGGATGCCCCGAGCCCTTATCCAGAATGGGTCTCAGCTGAACTGCTGCTAGAAGCCTGAATGCTTAACCAGGCCAAATGCTTCTCCAGGCCAAATGCCTCTCTAGGGCAAATGCTTCTAGTTTCTGGTCCTCACGCCTTATATACCTTTCTGCTTTCTACCACCACTCCCTGGGATTGAAGGCGTGCTTTCTGGGATTAAAGGCTATGTCACCATGCTTGGCCATTTCTAATGTGGCCTTGAACTCACAGAGATCCAGAGGGATTTCTGTCTCTGGAATGCTAGGATTAAAGGCGTATGCTACCACTGCCTAACCTCTATGTTTAATATTGTGGCTGTCCTGTTCTCTGACCTCAGATAAGTTTATTAGCATACACAATATTTTGGGGAACACAATACCACCACATTTCCTCTCTTTTTGTCTAAAATTAAAAAAGCACAGAAAAACTATCCAATAAGTATATACAATACATATAAGTCAAGATTACATTAACGATGTCTAGTCCATTAACATTTGACAGATCCAGACAAAAAACTCCATTATATATATTAACAATGTCCAGTCCAGTAACATTTGACAAATTCAGACAAAAAATTTTTCATTACTTATTGAAAACAAGTAGTTCCTTTTTAAAAGTAGATTCCATAATCCCCCTTTTTATCTTATCATATCCATAGTCTCTCTTTTTTCTTTTCATAATACATTCAGTAGTCTACCTTTTGTAATTTTTATATCTTCCCCTTTTTCTCCAGTGTAGATTCAGTGATCTACCTATTTATCCTATTATTTCTTTATCTTTTTTCTCAGAGTAGATTCAGTGATCTATCTCATATCTATTTTCTCTTTTTCTTTTTACTTTCTAGGGGTGAAGATATCTTTAGGGAATCCTGAAAAGAAAATTTTTCGGTTAATTGTCAAGTCCTGTATCATTTGTTCAGTCTCTGCATATTGAGAAAGTACAGGGCTTGTTTCAAGTCCTTGCTCAAGTAGTCTGTCAGGCTGGATCATCTCAGCTAGTCATCTCAAAATTGTCCCTAAACAATTTGTACTCCAAAGTCGATCTTTCCTTGGTGTTAATCAGCTTAATAACTTTACCATAGTCCTTGTGGAATCATCATTGTGGGATTCTGTCACCTTTTTGGAGATTTCAAAGTCCCTGTTAGGCGTGGTCATGGTTCACTGCAGACTTTTTTTTTTTTTTTGTGCCTCCTCTGTGGTTTGGAGTAATCACAGTCTGATAAATGTCTGTCTCTTGGAACCATGAATGTTCTTCCCTAGAAGAGAATATCTTCACAGCAGTTTCTCCCCACCATTTGTCTTGCCAAACTTTTTCAAACTGACCTTTGCCGATGCTCTCTTGTAACACGATGGTCCTGGCAATTCTTCTCTGAACAAGTAGTAGTAAACCCTTTGTCCCAGGTAGCAGCATCATTGCAGTCACCAACATGATGAGAAGGAGCCAGCAATTCGGAGTAGCAGCCACTGCCTCCATGGTCCCACTACTGTTTGTGGTTCAGTCCAGGCCAAAGCTTCTCCTTAGCAAGCCTCCTAGGTTGGCCTCAAACTCGGGATCCTCCTGCCTCTGCCTCCTTCAGTAAATCCTACCGGCATGCGCCACCACAACCTGCCGAGTGTAGCTCGGGCCTGAGCTGGGGCCCACAAGGCCACAGCTTTTTCACGAATTCATACCACGAACGTTGGGCGCCAGATGTAGCATGAGTCTTAGAGGCATATTAATAAAATCAAACCCGAGCCGGGTATTGGGGTGAACACTGGAAGGTCAGAAAGACAGAACAAACCACAGCTAACCTCACCTGGCCAACTTCTCGGCTGGTCTTGTTTCCTCAGACTGGAAGTCTCTCAGTCCTCATCCAGAATGGGTCTCAGCTGAACTGCTGCTAGAAGCCTGAATGCTTAACCAGGCCAAATGCTTCTCCAGGCCAAATGCCTCTCCAGGGCAAATGCCTCTAGTTTCTGGTCCTCACGCCTTATATACCTTTCTGCTTTCTACCACCATTCCCTGGGATTGAAGGCGTGCTTTCTGGGATTAAAGGCTATGTCACCATGCTTGGCCGTTTCTAATGTGGCCTTGAACTCACAGAGATCCAGAGGGATTTCTGTCTCTGGAATGCTAGGATTAAAGGCGTATGCTACCACTGCCTAACCTCTATGTTTAATATTGTGGCTGTCCTGTTCTCTGACCTCAGATAAGTTTATTAGCATACACAATATTTTGGGGAACACAATACCACCACAGCCATGTCTCTCAGCCATGTGCCAGTGGCTAAGAATCTCATATTGGGAGGCTGATACCCAAGCACCATGTTGCAGGATGCTTGTGTGCTGTTGCTTAGGGATCTCTGAAATCTCTTCTGGTCCATGAGAGTCTATGGCATCCATCTTCATCCTACTTTGACTCTGGCTATCATAGAGTATTTCAGTCTAACCTTATTAGAGCCTTGCCAGTTCCTTCAGCATTTTCAACTCACTCTATCTCAACTCCCCTGCTGAGGTCCAGGTGTCCATTGGACTCCATCGGTGACTACAAAATCACCCTGTGACCCTTCTATCCTCACACCCACGGCCTGATATGGACTCTCACGGCGATCCAACCCCTGCTCTGCCTATCCCAGGGTGATTTTGTTCAAATACATTTGTGTCAGTTCTTTAATACTGGAATTGTGTTTTCTACCTCTTTCCTACCGGGGAGTTTTTGAGACCTTGACCGTTGTATAGTGCTGAGTCTCTATGAACTGCTTCCTGCTCATCTCTCCAGACAATCTTTCCTATTTACTACGGTCTGTCTTAGACTTCATGGGCAGCAGTGATAAAGATCTTGTATTCATCATGCATGAACCTTGCATGCGTCATTCTATCTTGTTTCTACCAGTTCTGTTTGCCTGGACTGCCCTCCTTCCTCACTTATCCTCTGTGACCTCCAATGTGATAATCCCTGGGACATCTCCAACCACCTTCAAGTCAGATATTCTTCTTCCAGATCCCACTACTCCAGTGCCTGTCCATCACTGCCCCGGTGCCTCTCCATCACTGCCCCCACTCCTTGCCACGTGTCCCATTGTATTGTCTACTTGTATTCCTTCTCTCCAAGTAGACTTGGACAATCCGTGCTAGCCTTGCAGTCTTATCTAAATTCCTACTTTAATGCTGAGCACAGCTGGGGGGGGGGGGGGCTCCAGCGGAGAGGTGTGATGGTAGCAGCAGTTACAAAGAGCACCTAAGCAGGATGTGAGGCGTTTACACACCTTCCCCTTAGCCCTCACCTAGTCTACAAGGAAGTGACTGTCATGGCCGTTTAGTAACCACAAAACTCTCAAATTCAGAGAGAGGGGACTGCTTGTATTTCCACACCTCACTGGCCACAGTCTGTGGACACTTGGAGCTATTCATTGGCTGGCTTACTCCAAAGGATGACTTGATTTCCTTCCTACAGAGATGGTGGAACAGACAGGGCGACACATTCAGATCTGGACCGTGTATGGAACATGAGATCACAGGGGAAAGTGTATCTGTGGACTCCTTGTCAGTTATTTTTCCCTGCAACTTGTGGATTTACTAATATGAAGAATCCTTAATATAAAACTAAAGCTATCAGAGCATTTAAATAGCTACCAGCTTTATTTTAAAAATAGAGATTTATAGATTCAGGAGTATTCTAAACTTCTGTGGGATGGTCTGTATGTCAAACATGTTGCTTATTGGTCAATGAATAAAACACTGATTGGCCAGTGGTCAGGCAGGAAGAAGTATAGGCGGGACAAGGAGGAGAGAATTCTGGGAAGTGGAAGGCTGAGGAGTCACTGCCAGCCGCCACCATGACAAACAGCATGTGAAGATGCCGGTAAGCCACAAGCCATGTGGCAAGGTATAGATTTATAGAAATGGATTAATTTAAGCTATAAGAACAGTTAGCAAGAAGCCTGCCACGGCCATACAGTTTGTAAGCAATATAAGTCTCTGTGTTTACTTGGTTGGGTCTGAGCGGCTGTGGGACTGGTGGGTGACAGAGATTTGTCCTGACTGTGGGCCAGGAAGGAAAACTCTAGCTACACTAAACAAAGGAGAAAATGTGGATGATATGTGTGTGCATATATGATCATGCATCTGTGTAGGTGAGGTGTGTGTGTGTGTGTGTATAGGTCAGAGTTTGATGAGCAGTGACTTTCTTCACTGGTCTCCACCTCATTTTTTGAGACAGAGTCTCTCACTGACCCCTGAGCTCACTGTTTGGCTGGACTGGCTGACCAGCTAGTGTGGTGGTATTGTGTTCCCCAAAATATTGTGCACCCTAATGAACTTACCTGGGGTCAGAGTCAGAACAGCCACAATATTAAACATAGAGGATAGGCAGTGGTAGCACACGCCTTTAATCCTAGCATTCCAGAGGCAGAAATCCATCTGTTCAAGGATACAGCCAAGCATGGTGACACACGCCTTTAATCCCAGAAAGTGAGCCGTTAATCCCAGAGAGTGGTGGTAGAAAGGAAAGATATATAAGGCGTGAGGACCAGAAACTAGAAGCTTTTGGCTGGTTAAGCATTCAGGCTTCTAGCAGCACAGTTCAGCTGAGATTCATTCTGGATGAGGACTCAGAGGCTTCCAGTCTGAGGAAACAGGATCAGCTGAGGAACTAGCAAGGTGAGGTGGCTGTGGCTTGTTCTGGTTCTCTGATCTTCCAGCATTCACCCCAATACCTGGCTCAGGTTTGATTTTATTAATAAGACTCTTTAAGATTCATGCTACAAGCTAGCCCTGGGAATCTTTTTTGGTTTTTACGAGACAGGTTTCTCTGTGTAGTTTTGTGCCTTTCCTGGATCTCGCTCTGTATACCAGGCTGTCCTTGAACTCACAGAGATCCGCCTGCCTCTGCCTCCCGAGTGCTGGGATTAAAGGCGTGTGCCACCACCACCCGGCCAAGCCCCGGGAATCTTCCTGTCTCTGATTCTCCAAGGTTGGGATTACAGGTGTGTGTGTCGTCATGCATGGATTTTATTCTTTTTCATGAGTTCTGGGGGATCAAATTCAGGTCCTCATGCTTGTGAGGTAAGTATTTCACTGGCTGAAACATCTAGCCTTGAACAATGTATCTTAACGACTGCCACAGTATGGTCACAGCATTACACTGACTGAATTTATGCATATTTACAAAGAGAACTTCTGTGACCTAAATTAATATCTGTCATTGTGGCAGCTGCAAGCATTCCCAAAGCGGCTCGTTTTGATGTGGGGTCTGTACCAGCCTGTTAGCATCAGGTTAAAATCCCTTCCATGAAGCTAGCAAACAGACCTCATTTAACTGAGGGTTTTCAACAAATATTTATTGAAAATTTGTTTTAAGACCTGAGATAGACATTTCAGATGATGTAAATATAGCCTGTCTCTCCATTATGCCTCTTTCCAAACAGTCACAGATTGATGGTTAATTCAGGACATGAGCGCAAGATACCATATCAGAAGTGAGTGGTGCAGGCCGTGGATAGAGTGGACAAATGCCCCGTGGCTGTGTGTTCCTTGAGGAGCTAATTTATGTAGTGATACTATATAAACCTAAGTCTATAGGTATGTATGTAGGTGCAAGCTTACACCCCTACAACTCTCTAGTTATAGTGATTATGTTTAGCCCTCCCATTTGTATTATGTGTTTAACAAGGAACCTTGTGAGTCTTGAGCAATAGTACATACCCAGCACTGACATCCATCCCTGACATATGTTTACTGAATGTATAAGTAAATATGAAGAAGAAAGAAATCATGCAAAGGTAATTGTTGATAGAGCAGAAGTGTGCTGGGGTGGTAGTTAAGTTAGTAATGTGCTTAACTTGGGAGCATGAAGACCTGAATTCTCTCTCCTAGAACCCATGCACACCTCCACACAGGAGCACACACATACTCACACACAGCATGCACTCACACACAGGCATACACACACAAAGAAACAGAGTAGAGCAGAGGGTGTCTCATGCTGTTCTTGGTAAGTGAAGACGGTCGGGTAACCAGGATGAAGGTGACAGAGGTGTTGCTCTGGGATGACCTAACCTAGCTGGTGGTGTTTTTCCTGTTATGGATGGTTTAGCTGTGGGGTCAGCTGGGCTGAGTCAACTGAGGAGTGTCCTCTGAAGCCAGTTTTCAGTTTCATGGCACTGTGCATGTATAGTGTGTATGCCATCATGGGTTGCTGCAGCTACCTGGGCTGACAGTTACTGTGACCAGTCTTCTCTGTCCCGCCTGCCAGCTCTCAAGTAACCACGTGGAGACTTCTTATTAATTATGAACACTCAGCCTTAGTTTAGGCTTGTTCCTAACTAGTTCTTATAACTTAAATTAACCCATATCTTTTAGTCTACATTGTTTTACATGGCTCGGTTACCTTTACTCTGTACTGCCCATCCTGCTGACTCTGCACCTGGCTGGTGACTCTGCATTTCTTTTTCCTGAGACCTCTCTGTCCCCAGAAGTCCTGCCTAACCTCTTCCTGCCAACTATTAGCCATTTAGCTCTTTATTAAACCAATCACAGTGACACACCTTCACACAGCGTAAAGGAATATCCCCAACAAGCTATTGTCACAGCAAGCTGCTAACAAGGCCATTGTTGGGCAGTTGTGATGACAGAAATATTATATGCCACCAAAAGGACACTTCCCCACAAGTACATTCAAAAAGGATACTTTCCACAAATATATTTTACATGAAAGTTCTTCAGAGTATAATTCTGGCTTTCTTGGTGTGTTTGACTCTTTTGTTATTTTTCTTTGAGATAGGGTCTCATGTGGCCCAGATTTTGCCTCCAACTTGCCATGTAGCCAAGGCTGGCCGTGGCCCCTGGTCCTCTCACCTCTGTCCCCCAACCCCGTAATCACAAATGCCCAATGTTTTAGTTCTTACAACCCTCACTCCTCATTCCAGGCTAGAAGAGCCAGATGTGTTGCTCTTTCTCCACACAAGGATTGGTAATGAGCAACTCACAGTTCAAGCCCAGACTGTCCTTTTGATCAGTGCCCTCTGGATGGTCATCAGGAAGACTTAGCCCATGCCAGGCTTGGCGATTTTGTCACTGAGGTCACTGGGTAGATTAAGATTGTGTACCTCCAGGAGAAATACTAACTTTGGGTGATCCACATGTCCTACAGTCTTATAGAAGCTATAGATTTATTAATGTGTTTACTTCTTAATGTCTTTGTTCTTAGGACTGAATGAAATATGATATTACATTCTCGCCCCCAACCTTTAAAACAAACATCAGGAAACTTAACTTTGCTTATAAAGATATTAAAATTTCCCCAATTGTGGAGAGTTTCTGCTTAATTTTAATAAATAGACTTTATTGTTTGAACACAATCCTCTAAATATCTCCAGCATATAACAGATCATAAGAGGAATAAGTTCTGGTTAGAGGAGGGAGTCAGAGCATCCCCTGTGAGTTTGGCACTCTCCCCCCAACCCCACCCCTGCTCACCCCATGGCATGTACTATTCTTTAATGGTTTTTGTTGTTGTTGGTGGTGGTCTTCTCTTCAGTTGGTTGTTGTCTCTTTTGAGATACAGTCTCAATATAACTCACACTGACCTCGAACTCCAGATCTTCCTGCCTCCATCTCCTGAATGCTATGATTACAAGTCTGTACCACCGGACCTTATGGCAGTCTCCATTCTTGAACTCCATTAAGCACACTTTGATAATCACCGTATTAAAAAGGTGTAAAGGGACGTCTAGGCATGTCACCGTAGCGCAGCCCATCCAGGTTGCCTTCTGCGGTATGTGCACCAGCTGTGCCCTTCTTCCCTGCGCTCACACCACCAAGGATGTGTTCTTTCTGCTGCAAACTCTGCTGAACACAAGTGGGAGCTTACCGTGGAAGAGCGAGCAGCATGGGCTAAGGAAATACAGTGTCCCAGCAACAACCCAAATGACTCATGGATAAAAGAACCACTCACAGAATTCTTTAGAATTCTCCTGGACACTGTTTTGGCATTTATCTTAGTAATGGGTCTGAGTGAGGGAATGTTACAGCACTGTGATGGCCACAGGAGCTCTGTGACTGAGTTTGCTTATCTTCAGGTACCCCTGTGCACGCTGGTGAGAAGCACCATTGCCGCGTATGCACAGGTGATGCATTAGGCTACAGAGGATGCTGTGTGGAAATGGAGCTGACACAGGCATGGGGCAGGAGTACAATCAGGTTTGGATTTTACCCTCTGATCTTCCATATTCCTGACAGGGACATTAATTATATTTAAAGTGATAATCCCTTCATAAGAACAGTAGTTCTAAGTAAGTTAATGATAATTTGCCAATACATATTGTTACCTGAAATTTTGGGGAGCCCCACATCTGGGGTACCACATGTTATCTGGGAATTAAAGTCCCCTCCTGGGGTTAGTAATCTCTGTGATGAATTTAAGAAGGAGATTGAGGACAAGTTTATTAGAGAAATCACCACAGGGAAGACAAACTCTAAAATCTCTGTGGCTACCTGGAGACAGAAGATGGAGAAGAGAGGGAGAGAATGCCATGCCATTTGGTAGAAGACAGCTCCAGAGACAAAAATGTAAAAAGCCCAAAGTACTAGAGAAAGCTCTGACCAGCATCTGAAAGAAACAAAATAGTAAAAAATGAAAAAATTACACCATTCTGAGTTAGGTCTTCCAGTGTTTCTGAAATCTAACAGACCCTCACAGCAATTCCCTAGGCCTATACACAGGGCAGTTTCTGGGAGGAAATGTACATTATCTCATTAAAGGATTATTATAGCTCCCAACTCTTCAGCAAGGCTTTGGGTGAGTCAGCCTTACTGATTAACTATGTTTTAGGTAGCTTGAAGTGTTAGGCTCCACCTAGGACCAGGAGGAAATAGAATACCCTTAGTGGGTATCAACCGAGCCCTGGTCATTACCACTGTAGTACTCGTCACTCGGCAGGTAAGCCTAACATAATCTAGGAGATGGAGTGAAGTTGGGGAATAGATAAAATCCAGTTCCACTGTGAAAACCCAGAGCATTCCGACTCTGTTCAGCAGAAGGAAGTCTGTCCTGACTGGGGTTCCGGTCCTCCTCTCATGGACCTCCAGGCAAGGTGCTCACTCAGGAGATAAGCAACCAGACCTTCCTTCCAGGTTCCTGGTCTCCAGTAAGGACACACCTGACACTGCTGCCTACTGGTGTTCCTGCCCCAAACTGCCTCACCAGTTCCCAAACTCCCATCCTCATCAGGTAGACAGACAGCAGCGTGGCTGGGAGAGTTCAGACCCACGAAGACCTACCCTTTCTGATGGGTCGCAGCAGAGGGGAGGTTTGTGCACTCATCTCTGATCCCTGGGAAGAAAGGAGGGAAATGCAGAGAAGGACTGGAATGGAGGACCTGAGGATGTGGGAGCGGAGAAGACACAATTACTTCTGTGCACCTGTTCTAAGGATGGGGGCATGCCACCATTGGCAGCCTTCTGATGTTCTGGAGCCTGGCAACCTGGGATCTGTAAACTGGCTTGGGGAGAGAGGGTGGTAACTTCATCCTGGATGCTGGGCATCTGGGGTTAGGGAGAACAGACAGGCTGTGTGTAAGGGGCTTGCTATTTCTTTTCTACTAACTGCTTTAAGAAAGAGGCTGCTGCAGGTGGGGATGGCCTGAGCTGCAATCTGGTTTGATCTAACACATATGAGGCTCCTCTGTGTGGTTCTCACTCCAAAAAAAAATTCAGTTTGCCATTTTGTTGTTCAGTAGTTCCAATGAACACACATCCAAAGAGGGAGGAATACAGTGAGGGTGAAGATGGATAGCCTGAGAGCATGGATCAGAACACACTTGACCACTGCTTCCTTTTGGACATGGCTTGTCCCCAAGGATCCATGTGTTAGAGGACTGACCCTCATATGGTGAGGGCATGGAAGCTGTATGTTTCTTCTGTGTGTGCATGTGCCTGTGCTGTGTATATTTGTATGTGTGTATAGTATATATGTGTGGTATGCATGTGTGTATGTGTGAGGTGCAGGTGCTTGTGTGTGCACATGCATGTAGAGGCAACAGGCTGATGTCAAGTGTCTTTATTCCTCACTTTACAACTTACTTTTTGAGACAGATGCTCAACTAAAACTGGAAGGGACCAATTGGCTGTCCTAACTGGCCAGTCAGCTCTGAGAATGCACATGTTCCCACTTTCTCTGCCTCCCTGCAAAGTAAAGGGTTACAAACATGTGCCATCATTCCCAGCTTTTTATGTGGATGTTGGGAGTCTGAACTCAAGTCCCCATGCTTCCATGGCAAACCCTTTACTGACATCTCTGTCTTCTCAGTGCTGGTTGGGGATGGGAAGTCCTCAGGTTACATAGAGGCATGCTTTCATAAAGGATGGTGGAACCAGTTTTTCTCTGCCAGTGTATTCTCTTTCTCTGGCCTCATGCAGCCCAGGCTGCCTTGATCTTCCTGCCTCCGTCTCTTTGGTATCCACTGTAATGCTGCTCACCCACTGTTCTGTGACATGATGAAACCAAGAGGGTCTTCCTCACCTTTGTCCTCAGGCCTTCAAAACTGAACTGAATAAGTTTCTTTATAAAGTAGTCTGCCTCAGGTCTTCCACTACAGCAATAAAAGCTAGTGGACAACACATGCTTGGCCCTTGTGACGATTTTGGACAGGTGTGAGTGTCTCTGAACATTCAGCCTTTTTCTTGTGTGGCAAAGGACCCCATTGTTAGAAATGGACTATTTGTGTAGTGTTTATAGTAGGATGGGGCACAATAAGTCATTGCTGGTATAAAGTTGTAAAACCCACTGAAGTTTCCATCCCATTTGCCAGACTTTGGGTCGTGTCCATAATCGGCTTACATTAAACATAAAGAATGTCTAGTCCCTTAGCCTAGTGATACAGCTTTTCTCGTCCTTTTCAACTTTTGGATGAAAAGGGCTACAACCCTCATTTATTAATTTGTGCACCAATGGAGGAGGTCACCTGATTCATGTCTTCACTGGGCTCTGCTCTGCTTGACCCAGCCATATTAATGCATATCCACAGCATGTAAAAACTTCACTAAGGAAAGAAAAGCCAGCTCACACTGTGTGGTTAAAATAATGGAAATTTACTTATTAGAAGTCTTCCGGTGAGAAAATGTCTTAATTACTCGCTTTTCATTAAAATGAATGCAAACAGAAGCAGTTTTGAAGTGACTGTTTTGCTGGGTGCAGAGTAGAAGTCTGACAATTACAAAGCAATTTCCTGCACTCCTCATACACCTGTCTGAGTTCCAGACAGTCTGCAGTCAATGTAGTAAATAGTGGGCTGGCCTAGTATTATAAAAAGGTGATATGAAAGTATAGAGTTTTGGTGGTGGTGGTGGGGAAAATCACATTAGATATTGTGGTGATATATTTGCAATCTAAGAAATAAAGCTTGCCTGAAAATCAGAGGACAGAACCAGCCACAGAGTTAGCTATAGACGTCAGGCAGTGGTGGCGCACACCTTTTTTTTTTTTTTTTTTTTTTTTTTTTTTTTGGTTGTGGTTGTTGTTTTTTGAGACAAGGTTTCTCTGAGTAGTTTTGGTGCCTGTCATGGATCTCACTCTGTAGACTAAGCTGGCCTCGAACTCACAGAGATCCCCCTGGCTCTGCCTCCCGAGTGTTGAGATTAAAGGTATGTGGGTGGCTCACACCTTTAATCCCAGCACCAGGAAGGTTGAGACAGGAAGTGATATGGCTGGGCAGAGAAAGGAATAGAAGGCAGGAAGGAGACAGGAATTTGCTCTCTCTTGCAGAGGCTCTGTCAGGCTGAGGAGTTGGTGAGGTAAGAGGTGGCTGTGGTTTGCTCTGCTTCTCTGATCTTTCAGCTTTCACCCTGATATCTGGCTCTGGGTTTTTATTATAAGACCATTTAGGATTTGTGCAACAGATACAAAGCAGTGGTTCTCAACCTGTGGGCCACGACCCTTTCACAGAGGTCGCCTAAGACCATCTGTATATCAGATATTTACATTACAGGTCATAACAGTAGCAAAATTTCAGTTACGAAGTAGCAACAAAATAATTTTACGGTTGGAGGTCACTACAACATGAGGAACTGAATTAAAGGGCCGTAGCATTAGGAAGGTTGAGAACCACTGGTCTGAAGCTAAGTCAGTGTGCTAACACATAGCTAGAGACACATCTCATTTTAGCAGAGCACTGCCGCATATCCCGGAACAACTTCTGAGTCAACACAGGGCCACAGCGTAAGTAAGTACTGCTCATGTCTCCTCGGTCCCCTCGTTACTGTGACAGTGTCTCAGGCTTCCCTGAATTTTCCTCACCTTCACTTTAATTATAATTCAATCATATTTTAGTTGGCTACTTTACCGATTCATCAATTATTAAGTCATAATACCCAGAGGGCATGATCTAACAGATGAATGTTATCCTACGATGAGAAACTTCCTGGGCATGCTCAAATGATCTGCTATGTCTCTTCAACCATTTTATTAATGGCTAAGAGAAGAAAGCTGCTGTCGACAGTTCTGTCGACAGGTGACAGTGATCTCGGAGTACAGCACACACGTTGGGTAATCATCCAGAGCTGTGAGACGATAGCACAGAAATCTAAAATTTTGAGGAATGAGTGTCGCCCAACATAATGAAATGGAGTGCTGAGACCACGATCGGGGCTCTTGGCCTGTCCCTGCCCCTTTTGTGCACAGGTTGAGCAGCCTGGACCCTGGTAAGAATTCACTCAGCAGTGCGGGTTCAGATTAGGGCTATCCTTTCATTGACAGAACAAAAAGAAGGATATTTCCATGGACACCCCAGTCCAAAGCCAAGCTGTCCAAAGTGGAATGTGGTTAGAATAATCACTTCTCTGGGGAGAGTTCTGAAGACAGAGAGCTGCTGTGTAGGGAAGGGGAAGATGTGTGGAAAGGTGAGGCTGGCGGAGCTCTTCTCTACTTGAGATCAGGTAGTCCAGGGCACGGGCCCCAGGTTCCTGTAACCCAGGGCAGGGTGAGCTCTGAGGGTGAGGAGACACTGTTAACTCACGGCACACGTGACTGGAAGTATAATGTGAACCAGCGATGTGCTGGGCTAAGCCCACTGTTTGCTGTGTCCATAGACCTGTGGTACCTAGTTCACTTGTGTTTACAGAGCGTCTCCCTTGAGCAAATCTGAAGTACAGTGGTCAGTAATTCTACACACCAATCCCCTGATTATCATGTTTTGGACACAGGGTCTCATGTTGCCCAGGCCAGCCACAAGCTCACTATGTAGCCATGCATGACCTTAAACTTCTGATCCCGTTGCCTCTTCCTGAACACTGTTTTACAGGTGTGCACCACCACACCTGATTTATGTGGTGTTGGTGATCAAACCCAGGTCTTCCTGAATGCCAGGAAAGCACTCTCCAAATGGAACTACACCCCTAGCCCCAAACCCTGGTTGTTTTGAAGGGACATGGGGAATGGCTAAGGAGTGCTGCATGCACAGCATGGGAGAAATGGAGTGGGGGAGTTGGTCTGCTGATAGGAGCTGTGCAGGGGAAGGTTACTGTCTCTGAATATTGGGATCCCTGTGTGGAGGCATGACTAGACATGGATAGATGAGTGGGAACCACAGAGGGAGAAGCTTTGGTCAGCATACAGAAGTCTATTAGTTATGAGAGTTCCCCAGAAGTGGACCAGGCTACCTGAGACTGAAGTGCTCCAGCCAAAGCAGAATTAACACCTGGAAGAAACTTCCCAGAAGATCCATTTAAGTCTGCTATTCCCTGACACACATTTCTAAACACAGTTAAGGTCCTAGGCATCTGGTGTTAGCGTAGCACAGACACCAGGCCAGACCATGCAGGACTCTCCTAGCCAGTTGGTATCTTGCAGCATCAAGATACCATGGTTGAATGTAGCATGCCTTTGCACCACTAGGCACACTAGGCTGTGTAGAGCAGTGTGGGTCCTTTGTCCATGCAGCCCAGATTCCTCTTGGTGCAGCTGGACCATAGATTATAGGTTAGGGAACACGTCTGAGTCTTCCTAACTTTGTGACTTCTGAAGCTTCGTGACCTTTCTTATAGTCCCGTCCATCAAAACCGCTTCAGCTTTTCTTCAAAGTTAAGTCTTAATGTGCTATAGACCTTTAACATGGTCACTGCTCTTGAGAATGCCTCTGTGACCCAGTTGCGTGTTTGTGCAATGAGCTATTCCTGTGTGCACTTTGCTCCCAAACCCAGGAAGATTGAGGGTGACACAGGCCAAGTGAACTACAACGGGATTGTCTGTGTCAGATGTGAGGCTGCACTCAGAGGGATGGCTCCTAGTCTTGGCTATCCTAACCACTGAGGGAAACTTAACCCCCCAGGCCCATCTCAGGCATCCCAGGCACAGCACCAGCAGCCTTGTGCATTCAAAGCTTCTTTGCAGCAGCCTAGAACCAACTTGAAAGCTACAACTTTGAATTTGTAGACATGGTTTCTGGACCCACAGTTCTACGATGCCATCTGCCCCTCCATCATCCATTAAAGACAGGACATGACATCCTTGCAATAGGAAGGTTGAAAACAAGCACCTTGAAACAGGCATGACTAGTGACTTCTACCACCCCCCCCCCCCCCCCCCCCCCCACCCCCCACCCACCCCCTCCGCAACAAAGTTTAGGTCACCACAGGGTCTGTGACTACGCCATGGGCATTTTGCAAGAGAAGCATCTCTGGTGCAATAGCCTCTAAATTACTAAGGTCTCCAACCCTAAATTTTAGATCTCAAGAAAATTGTGCAAGTTTAAAAGGTAAGTTTATTTTTTTTCTGCCAAACTATTTCAAATAGATGAGGAACATCCTGAGGTCGGAATGCAAACAGAAACCAGGATGCTAGGCTATGGCTATTTCCATGGTGGTGCCCACCACCTTGGCACACACATCACGCCAGTGCCAGAAATATTTGCCCATGAGAGCCTTGTGAGAGCAGTGAGGGAAAAGCCAGCATGCAGGTGTGTTGAGTGCTGCTGGTCTTGGCCTGGGGACTCAAGTCGATTTTAAAACCATTCATTTCAATGCCCTGCTTATAAAATTGACTTCGAAGGCCATTTGGATGACATTCCCCACTTCGATCTTGTCTTTCTCCCTCTGTAAATGTAATTACTGTGGTGACAGTTTTAAGCAGTCAAATCTTGAGCTTCGTGTTAAACTGGGATCTGGCTCCTTAGGAAGTTGTCTGAAACAGGGAAAGGTTCCAGGGCATGTGCTGGGCTGGACAGCTGCTGCTGCTGCTGCTGCTGCTGAATCTGGACAAGAGAAATGTCAGGAGCTTTGCAGAAGAGAAATTCAACAGAAGGCTGTACACGCATACTTTCAGCAAATGATAGGATATTTATAACTTCTCCCTGAAGCCTGTGTGTAACAGGTACTGTAGCAGAACTCAGACAACTCCTTTCCTCCATACTTCAACATCTAGCAAGCAAATCTATTACAGGAACTGTAGAGACCCATAGAGGTTTCCCAGTGAGAACTTACTCAGGGTCTGAGAATCTGAGAATCGGAACTGGTAAGGGGATGATTTGACCACGGTGTAGTTGCCAGGTGTTTGGAAGGGTCTACACTTGACTGTACGGTGTGCTTTGATCTAGCAAGGGGGAGGTCTTTTGCCCTGCCCCTTGGCATTGTTATAAAAAGCCCTTTTGAAGAGACATAAGGGGCTCGTGGATTTTGATCCAGCTCCTCCCAAAGCTGTCCTGTGTTTCTGTCTGTCTCCTCTCCGCTGTCTTTCTATCTAGAAGTCTCTTATTCCTGTCTCCTCCTCATAGGAATCCTTTAAAAGGTGGGAGCTGGCCTCCCACAAGGAACCCTAACTCACAGATCAAAGATGAAAACATAGCCCCTTTAAGCATTTCCTTTTAAGAGACCAGCCCACTAAATAATTGCCCTCAACCTCAAAGAATGAAAACCTCATTAGGGTGGTGAGTCGTGTGTCCGCAGCCAGGTCCACTGTTCTTTGTGGCCGCTGGTTCCCACAGCTGTCAGCGGCTATTTTGATTTCTTGGATTTCAAGTTGCCATAGAAATTTATGACAGTGAGTCAGACCAGAACTGCAGACCTTCGGTCCTTTTCTGGAGTGCTATGTGGACAGTCAGGTTCACGGGATTCTTTCTGAGTCATAGGGCTGAAGCTAATCCAGATCATTAGAAGCAATAATAATGTGGTAAGGTAAAAGGACAGAAAGTAAATCCAGTACAAACTGGAAACCTGGCTGCCTTCACCCTCAGCAAGAGAGCAAGGGACTGTAGAACACTTTCACTGGACACTCAATACTGTACAATGATCAAGAGTGAGCAGGGACTTTCCCCCAGCCTCCAGGCTATCCCCCACCCAAACTCTCTTCTCTCATCCCTTCCCCTTGCCTCTTGCCCAGGTTAAACTTCTACATGAATTTCTGGGCTCAAACAAGTCTTCTGCCTCAGCCCACCCTCCCCACCCCTGCCTCAAAGCTGCAACTACAGGTGAACTATGTTTAGCCTTCTAGGGTACTTCTTGAATGAGGAATGTCAATCAGGAGCAATTAACTTAATAATTTCACGGAAAAGTCATTGACAATATGATTGAAAGACAAAAGAATTATAAAGGTAAAAAAGAAAGGAATGAAAGCAGATGATGATGAGGAGAATGTCTGGCATATCATATACAGCAAATTCTCAGAAACCTCTTAGAAAATGATATTTTCCAGGAAAGTAAGTTAACTATCTATTGCTATTTTTGTTACTCCACTGTGAATTCCCTTTACTGATTCATTATTGAGAGCATGGCTACAACCTAGCACATAGTAGGTACTCAATAAGCTGTGAGGCTGTGGGTAATATTTATTTTTGAATTTTGAACTATTTTTCTTTATTGTTGTTTGAGGATTTCATATATGCATGCATTTTGTTGGTTTGGCTGAGACTAGCCCCTCTATAGGCTCATATATTTTTATGCTTAATCTCCAGTTACTCATCTGTTTGAGAAGGAATAGAAGGGATAGCCTTGTTGGAGTAGGTTTAGTCTTGCTTGAGGAAGTGTGTCACTGGTGCTGTGTTTTGAAGTTTCAAAAGCTCACACCCGGTCTGTCTGTCTGTCTGTCTGTCTGTCTGTCTATCTGTCTGTCTGTCTGTCTCTCTTTCTCTCTTAGCTCCTTCTCCAGCATCATGCCTGCCCATGTGCTGCCATGCTCTCCTCCATACTGACAACAGACTAACTCTCTGAAACTGGAAGCAAGCCTCTAATTAAATGCTTCTTTATACACGAGTTGCCTTGGTCATGGTGTCTCTTCACAGCAATAGAACACTGACTAAAACATATGTGTAATGTGTCTTAATCCAATTCATCCCCCATTCCCTCTCCAACAATTCCTTTAACCCCAAATTCATCTGCTCCATTTAAAAATTTTTTTACAAAAGATTTGATTTTAATTTTGTATGAGTATATGTATGTATCTGTACATGCATGTGAATACAGGCGCCTGTGGAGGTCAAAGGTGTCAGATCTGCTGAAGCTAGAGTTACAGGTGGTTGTGAGATGCTGGTGTGGGTGTTGGGAACTGAACCTGGGTCCTCTGTAAGAGCAGCAAGTGCTCTTAACCACTGAGGCATCTCTGCAGCCCATGTTCTGCTTTTTCAAGCCCCCTGAGTCAGCATGTGCTTTGTTCAGGACCATTTTGTGGAGCATGGCTGGCCTCTCCTGGCTCCCAGCAGCCATCATCAGTTGTCAGAACTCCTGAGGTTGGATAGGACATCATGATCACCTCCCCAATCCATGCTGGCATTTAAGTCTTATATCTATATGGATTAGGGACTGAATTGTGTCCCCCCCAAATCCGCATAGTGGAGACTTAATTCCCAGTGTGACTGTAACTGGAGATGGGGGCTTAAAGAAGAAAATCAAGGTTACTTGAATGTTGCCTAGGCAGCCCAGGTCCACCAAGACAGCATGGATCTAAGATTAAAACACAACTGTTGAGTCTGCCTCCCACTCTCACTTCTTTCTCATATGACTACATACTGCTCTTTCTAAAAAATGGTAGTTGGAGTCTTGTTGGACGATTTAGTATAGATGACTCTTAAGTTGATAATTTGATGACAGTCCACAGGCTTCAGTACAGTGATATCCCCATGAACCACAAGGCACATAGGGCTTTGAACCCTCATTTACTTATTAAAATGTTTTACATTTGTAAACTTCTGTATTTACTTGTTCATTATGTATACACATGCACATGAGTGACATTTGCACACTTCTGTATTGTTTATTGTGTATGCTTATGCACAGGTATGACACAGAGCACACGGGGAAGTCAGAGAACAACTTACAGTTCTCTTCTACCTTGTGGGTCTTTAGGGTTGAGCTCAGATGGTCAGGCTTAGCAGCAAGCTGCATTACCCACTGATCTATCTTGCCAGAGCCCCTCATTTATTTTTACTCCCACACTGTGATTGTGTTCAGTTTTTGCATTTTAAAAAAGTTACATTTTTTTTCTAGCAGGTTATTGGCTATTACTGAGCCAATTAACATGCTTCCTGTACAGGTCATGATTCAGTTTTCTTTATATCTGCATAAAATTCCATGTGTATATGACTGCATTTTCTTTGTCCACACCTCTGTCACTGAATCCATTGACAGATGATCCTGGTTATTGTGAGTAGTGTAGCTATCAATGCACATGTGCTACAAGTATCTCTGTGGTATACACATAGATTCCTTTAAGTGTGTACCCAAGTGATATAACTAGGTCAAATGATTGATCTATTTTTAGCTTTTTGGTAAAACTCGGCTGTGTTACACTATTCCTGAGGAGACATGGACAAATGTCTATTTATACCAGATGTTGGAATTGACCACAGACCAAAGCAATGATACCACTCAAGTCCACCTTGGTGAACCAATGGATTTATTTTGGTTATTTACAGGGGTGTAGGTGAGGCGTTACTTACAGGTGCAGGGATGATTCAAGAACAGCCACATTATGGAAAAAAAAAATTCCAAACCAGCATGGGTGGTGACTCATGAAATCTAGAGCCCTGGAGCTCTCTACATGACTTCATAGGTAGCTTCTACAAGTTACATTCTTCTCAGCAGTCCTCACTGTTTACATAATTATCCAGTTACCCTGGGAGTAGAGAAGCCTTGTGAATCTAATAAGTTTCAGGGACTTCCTGAGACTTGTGACTTAACTTCCTGAGTCTTCAAAAGCCCTTTAGAACTTCCTGAGTCTCTGTGAGCCTTCCTCCAGGATGGACTGTTCTTGCTATAGACAACCCCCATACTGATTTCCAGAGTGGCTACACCATTTACACTCCCACCAGCCATGAATTAAGGGTTCTTCCCTGTATCCTTAGCAGCATATATTTTTTATTAAGAAATTTTTTATTCATTTTACATACCAATCACAGATCCCCCTCTTTCCTCCTCCCACCCCTTCAGCCTCCCCTCACCCCACCCCATTCCCTCCTACAGGAAGGCAAGGCCTCCCATGGGGAGTCAGCAGAGCCTGGTCCATTCCGTAGAGGCTGGTCAAAGCCCCTCCCCCCTGCCCCAAGGCTGTGCGAGCTGTCCCACCATAGGTAGTGGGCTCCAAAAAGCCAGCTCATTCAACAGCATATTTTGTCATTTGTTTTTCAGGACGACAGTTATGCTGACTGGTGTGAGATAGAATTTCAGACCAGTCTTAGTTTGTGTTTTTCTGATGGCTAATGCATTGAATGCTTTCCCAAGGGTTTGTAGGCTATTTGTTTTCCTTCTTTTGAGAAGAGTCTCTTTAGTTCATTAGTCCATTTGTTGACTGGATGATTGACCCAGGGCATTTAATCTTTGTAGTTCCTTATGTGTCCTACATCTTAACCCCGTGTCTGACAGTAGTTGGCAAGATGCTCCTCCCACCTCTCGGCTGTCTCCTCACTGAGGTTGTCGTCCCTGTGTGCAGGAGCTCCTTAACTTCATGCATCCGTCAATCCTGGGGACTGTTTCTTGTGCTGTTTGAATCTCTCCTGAAAGGCGTTCCTTATGCCCATGTCTTGAAGTATCTTACCTATGTCTTCCTCTAGCAGTTTTCAAGTTTCAGGTCTTAGCCTAAGGTCTTTAATCCATTTTGAATTGATTGTGTGAGGACTCCAGCTATCAAACTCTCAGCTGAGATCTGTTCCTGGCACCAAGTTGGGGGACTGTTCCTGTTCATGCATTTCCCATCCTGAGCCAGCCTCCTGCCCCCTTCAGCGTGACAATGTCCAGGCTTCATTGTCTCCACAGCTGCCTCTCTGGGATTTCCCTTCCTCACACAGGGGTTGCTGGAGGCCAGCTTGTGGCTCTCTGACCTGTGGGTGTTTCTTGATCTCATCATGTGCCTGAGGTAGCTCCTGTTTTTCACGTAAGATTTTCTGTCAACTGATGTCTGCCACTGCCCTCTGAGTCACAGAGCATGGTAAGTAGGATTCCTCTCCACTGCTGATCCTGACGGTCCTCCAGAGAACACTGCAAGTGGGCTTGATGCTGCCGAGGGTGGAGCACTGGTCCTGGAGGGGGGGGGGCTGCACTCTCGCTCTGCTTTACTTTTTAGGAACCGCTTCTGTTTCCCGCCATCTGCCAGGAAGCAACAGGAACTATGTAGCCAAGGCTGCTTCTCCATATCACCGTCTTTTTTTCTCTTCCTTTCCTGAATCCTTTTACTTTGTGGATTTCAAAGGTCCTCTGATTCTGTCTTTGGAATGAAGTCTGTTGTTTTAAATTTGCATGTATGGATGTTTTGCCTGCATATATGTCTGTTCACTACTTACACATCTGGTGCTCCCAGAGCTCCCAGAACTGGAATATACACAGCAGTAAGCTATTATATTGGTGTCAGGAATTGAACACGGGCCCTCCGGAAGAAGAGTTGGTGCCTTTAACTGTTGAGCCACCTGCCCAACGCCTGGAATCGGTTCTTGAGTCTGAGTTTCTCATCACCAGCTCTCAGAGGCAGCCTCTGGTCCACTATGTTGACATTGGTGTGCTTCTCGACATCTGCTCTATGCAATGCCGATAGTCAACGTCAGTCTTGTTTATGAAAAGGATGCAAAGGCTGGGGTTCGAGCTCCAGGGAAGAGTGCTTGTCCAGCATGTGCAAGGCCCCAAGTTTGAGCACCCTGGTCAGTAAGATCCAAGCAACAGACATGCTTTGTTGTGGAAGGAGAGCACGAGGCTTTGATTTTCCTTTCCTTTAGGGTATCTTCAGCCTTTGTTTTCTGAGTGTAGACTGTTCTGGGAGTTGGCGTTGGCAGAGAGGTAACATCCAATTTGCATTTTGTGTTGATAATGAACTCTCTTCATCATTTTCCTGGTCTAAAATTTATTGGTTTTGCCAGGAGATGGTGTTGGCTCTACACAGTTTGTCTTTGAGTTTCAAGTGAAGGTGTGTTCATTTTCAACTTACAAGCTCTGTGTTGACTCTCAGAGCAGAAATCCACTCGGAGTCCCCTTTCCCTCAGGTGAGTTTCTGTTAGAGGAACATGTGACAATCTCTGCCTAGCATCCTGGTGGATAGTGCTCAGGGTGGGGACTCAGCCCAGGGACTAGATGCTGAACTGCTGCCTGTTAAGCACAGTCACCAATGGGAAGAGAAGAGAAAATTGCCTGGCCAGAAAGACAGGGATGATCTATGACCTTCTGCTCCAAATTTGTGGAGGGAGGGTCAAACCACCTTTAAAAAGAAGTTTATTTTATTTTTTATGTGTATTTATTTGTGTATGTGTGTATGTATGTGTGTGTATATGTGTGTGTGTATATGTATGTGTGTGTATGTGTGTATGTATGTATGTGTGTATATGTATGTGTGTATGTGTGTGTATATGTGTGTGTATGTATGTATGTGTGTGTATGCATGTGTGTGTATGTATGTGTGTGTATGTGAATGTGTGTATATGTGTGTGTATGTGTGTGTATGTGTGTGTATGTGTGTATATGTGTGTGTATATGTATGTATGTATATATGTGTGTGTATGTATGTATGTGTGTGTATATGTATTTGTGTGTGTATATGTATTTGTGTGTGTATGTATGTATGTACGCGCATGTAGGTGCCCACAGACACTTGAAGGAAGCATCAGATTCCCTGGAACTGGAGTGACAGGTGGTTGTGAGCTGTGTGACGTGGATAGTGGGAACTGAATTCAAGATAGTGGAAGAACAGGAAGCTCTGCTAACTGTTGAGCCACATTGAAGCCCCAGGATAACTTGTAAAAAGCTGTGTATAGGTCAGGCACTGTGTGGTAACACATGCCTTTAGCTCCAGCACTCAGGAGGCAGAGGCAGGCAGATCTCTGTGAGTTCAAGGCTAGTATGATCTGCATAGAAAGTTACAGGCCAGTCAGAGCAACATACTAAGACCTAATCTTTAAAAAAAATGCTTATGGTAGGCTATTTGACACTTACAGTAAAATATATGGAACATTTGAGATCAATCTAGAAATTTCAACTTTGCAAAATTTTCTTACTCTTCCAAGATGTGGATAAGTAAATTACATTTTTGGTGTTAGGTTAAGTTAGATTAAAGAACACTTAGAGTGTCTTGGTGCAATAATGTGTATTTGGGGTGATCTACAACCCCATCTCCATTGCTGTGGCCTTAGAGAGGAACACCCTGCCACCCCGGGCCATCCACCACTGAAATCACTCCAACTGGCTCATTTTTTTTTTAAGTTAGGTGACTTGTCTTCTCTGAAGCTAAAGGGTGTTATGAAAACACCAGTCAGCTGGGCATGGTGTTACACACCTGGAGTCCCAGCTCTCAGAAGATTGAGGCAGGAGGGTCACGGGTTCAAAACCAGTCTGGGCTATATAATGAGAACTTGTCTGACAAAGAGGCCATCACTGTGTTAGTGCCTATCTTCAGGGACGTGTGTACAGGGACAAAGAAGATTTCTGCAAGATTTTTATGAAGGTGGGGTGCTTTCAAAATTACCTGGGGCTCAAAACTCAACTTTAAATAGAGAGAGGGTTTCCCTTCTGTGAGAGGAAAATTCAAACATTCAATGAATGCCAGTTCTCAAAGAAAAACAGATCAAACTCCATTCTTATCATATATGTGAAGGAAACTATAATTGGACATTTCTCTCCCACCCACCAGTTCCCAAATAAACTTTCAGAGGCTTAATATTACTTATAAATGGTCGGCTGGTAGCTCAGGCTTATTACTGACTAGCTCTTACACTTTAACCCATAATTCTTATCTATGTTTAGCCACATGGCTTGGTGCTTTTTTTCAGTATAGCATTCTCATATTGCTTCCTCTCTATCTGGCTGGCCGCTTCTACTCTGACCTTCCTCTTCCCAAAATTCTTTCTGTGTCAGGCTGTCTTGCCCAATCTCTTCCTGCCCAGCAATCAGCCAATCAGCTTTTTATTTATAATAAGAACAATGCACATTTACAATGTACAAAGGCTGTTCCACAGAAGGAAACACTTATTTTGGTACCTGTGACATAGTAGGGTAAAGTCCAGACACAGAAGTAATGATACAATGTCGCAGTTGCTCCAGGAAGGAAACAATGTTGAGAGGCCAGGCAGAGATGGAGGCTGGGAGCACCACACAAAGGCCCTGAGAGCTTCATTTGGCAGGAGAGTATTGTCATGCTTGGAAGTCACTCATCAGAAGACCCTCCTTCCCCCCACACCCCAGATATTTTTCTGTTTTGTTTTGTTTGATTTTCCACAGGGTGGCGCATAGAAGACCTGAGAGTCCAGGAGGAAGGTCTCTTCACGTGTGTCCCAGCTCCAGGGTCGTGTGGTTGTTTGATTTCTGTGTATTCAAGTCAGCATTTCTTTGTATGCTTGTTTGTTTGTTTCATTTTGTTTTTCAACTTCATTGTTTCCTTTGCTTCACACTGGCAAAAGTTGCTGGGAGATGACAGTATTGTAAGCACCTGAACTGTCTCTCTTCCCACTTCCCCCTTGTACCTTTCCAAAGCAGGAAAGGAGCCTCACATTTTGATGATCCCCAGTCTCTTCATGCCATTTGATCTAAGAGCTGCACACAAATTCAAGGCAGTCTCAGAACAGTTTTCGTGCATATTTAGGAAGGAGCTGAGAGGGGCAGGGAGATATGTGACCCAAAATAATAGGAGTAGAAACCAAATGTTGTCTCCAGCCTTCGTCAGGCAGCCATCACTGAAAGGGAGGTTACATTTGCCATTTGTGAAGTTTTGTTTATGATCTATTGTGGAGATTTCTATTGGCCACAGTTTGAGATGTCCCAGGAGATCTTTTATTCTTCGTTTAAACACTCAGATGCTGCCTTTAAAGCTACTGTGAAGGGAAGAATTGTTCGTCAGATTTTATAAAATACAGTCACAAATCCAAAGAGCACAAGTTCACACACAACCAAGAAGTGCAGGAACCTTTCCCCACATAGACTGGGAATCTTTACCCAGGGTGCTCAGTCTCACGGTGCTTCAGACTCATTTCTAAGTTCCCCAGTGACGTCATAGCACTTCTCTGACTTTTGTTTTGTTTTGAGACAGGGCCCCACTCTGGGGCTCAGGCTGATCTGGAACCCACTGTGTAGCCTAGGCTGGCCTTGAATTCACGGCAATCATCCCGCCTCAACCTCCCAAGTGCTGGGATGGCAGGTGAGGCACCTTTCTTGACTCCAACCTCTCTGATTATTGTCTATACAGAGAATTTAGCCCTATATAATGTCTGGTTAATGTGTCCAGCTGATATCCCAAGACGCTTGGAAAACAGACATTTCAGAGAAGGCTAACTACCTCTAAGTGTCCTTTTTTCCTCTTTTATTCTCATGTAAGAAAATAATTTTCACATGCTGGGCAGTGGTGGTGCACGTCTTTAATCCCAACACTTGGGAGGCAGAGACAAGTGGATCTCTGTGAGTTCAAGGCCAGTCTGGGCTACAGAACAAGTTTCAGGACAGCCAGGGCTACACAGAGAAACCCTCTCAAAAACAAAAAAAAAAAGAAAAGAATTTTACAGTCACTCTATAAGGAGGTGACATACGTTCTGTACTAGGATCTGTGTGTGTGCCAAGTTAATTCTGCTGACTGTATTCTGGGTACTTCCTGCGTTCACTCAACAAGGCTGTAACTCTGCCCATCTGACCGAGGAATGCACCTAGACCACAGCTAGCTGGCTGTGCTCCTCCAGGCTCGTGTGCACTTCTCAGTTCTGGCTTCCTCTAATCTGAGCAGCCGCTTTGCAGCATGCTGCTTTAGCTACCTCGTCTGACAGGAGCGCAGCTTTCCACAGGCAGCGTCGGAACCATAGCCCCAGAGCGGTCACCCAAGGTCGCTCAACTAATGTGTAGAAAACTTGGAGCCAGATGATTTGATCGGTTTCCAAAGTCTGTTTTCTCTATAATGTTTTTATTAGTAAGTATTAATCACACATATAATGGGTTTTATTGTGACATATTAACTGCCTCCAGACTTATGAAACAGTTCTTTCGTTTAGCTAAGACCCTGGCTTATTTACATAAAACACTCTAAACTTGGTAAGTATGTAAGTTCCAAACATTTTCGTTAGTGATAAAAATAAAGACTCATCTTAAACCAGCTTCATAAGTAACGGGAAATTGTTTGTTCTGTTGTCCATAGGACAAGGCAGAGTAGCTAGGAGACAATCAGAAGACTGATGGCCTCATGTCCTGCCAGGCCTCTCCATCCCTCCATCTCTTGCATTTTATCTCTCTCTCTCTCTCTCTCTCTCTCTCTCTCTCTCTCTCTCTCTCTCTTTCTTTCTCTCTCTCTCCTCCCCCACCCCGAGTTTCAACATAAATTTTTCCAGAGAAAGTTCTGCACCTGGTTGAAAACAAAACTTTGCAGAGCTTCCTTGCCCAGTTTGCACGAGTTGTGTCCCCGAGAACACAGTCCTGTCATGTGTGGCGTTCATCAGACTTTCCATTTCAGGGAGAGAAGCTCCAGAAAGAAAGGGGTCAGCACTTCAAGAGAGACAGGACTGCCCGCTCTCTGGCGTGCTGAAAGATTAGAGTGAGCAACACTGAAGTTCCTGCCATCCTGTCCCTGACTGAGTGACGCCTTCCACAAGGGAAGACACACACTTACTGTGGTGGTGTTGTGTTCCCCAAAATACTGTGCACCCTAATAAACTTATCTGGGGTCAGAGAACAGAACAGCCACTAGAGGCCAGGCATGGTGGCACTCACACCTTTAATCCTAGCCTTCTGGAGGCAGAGATCTACCTGGATCTCTGTGAGTTCAAGGCCACATTGGAAACAGCCAGGCATGGTGACTCACACCTTTAATCCCAGGGAGTGATGGCAAAAACAGAAAGATATATAAGGCGTGAGGACCAGGAACTAGAGGCATTTGGCTAGTTAAGCTTTCAGGCTTTTAGCAGCAGTTCAGCTGAGATTCATTCTGGATGAGGACTCAGAGGCTTCCAGTCTGAGGAAACAGGATCAGCTGAGGAACTGGCGAGGTGAGGTTAGCTGTGGCTTGTTCTGCTTCTCTGATCTTCCAGCGTTCACCCCAATAACTGGCCTCAGGTTTAATTTTATTAATAAGACTCTTTAAGATCGTGCTACACACTTACTGTCCCTCCCTTAAAGGGAACGGCCACCTTTGCCATTCTCTAACTGCATTTCCTATGACACTGCATCCAGCTTGGCACCTGGGTGCACAGATGCCAACCAACGCACTGTCCCGACAAGTGTGACTGCCTCTCCCGGGCGTTCCCCCGCCTCAGTGCTCCCCACGCTCCATCGGAAGTCCGGACCTTAGCTCTGGATCCGCAGAAGAAGAGTATTTGACTGGAAAAGAGCCCGGCGAAGGCGCTAGAGCGCTGCCGCGTTCTTGGGGGACTCTTCATACACAACAGCATGTCTACTGTAGAAATGTGCATCCTGAGCAGTCACAGCCTGGGCCCAACCCAGCACCGCAAGGAACAGGTCTGAAACTCCAAGGTTTCTCACAGCCCAGTTAGTGAAATAAATAAAAATCAGTCAAATCTTCATTGGGCTCAAAAAAAAATTCAATTAGATCTAATTTATAGACCTCAGCCGGGCGTGGTGGTGCACATCTTTAATCCTAGCACTCAGGAGGTAGAGACAGGTGGATCTCTGTGAATTTGAGGCCAACCTGGTCTATATAGTGAGTTCCAGGACAGCCAGGGCTGTTACACAGAGAAACTCTGTCTCAAAAAAACCAAGGAAAAAGTAGTTCTCTCTATATTTAGGTTTTCTCTGCCACTCATTTTATCCATAATTAAGCAATAAATGTCTCCTTTGTGTATGGCATGATTCTAGATATGATAGGGTGTGGTGATATTTTATTTGTTCTCTAACAAATAAAACTTATCTGGGGATCAGAGGACAGAGCCAGCCACTAGATTAGACATAGAGGTCAGGCAGTGGTGGCATACACCCTTATTCCTATCACTTGGGAGGCAGAGTTCCATCTGGATCTCTGTGAGTTCAAGGCCACACTGGGAACAGAGCCAAGGATGGAGGCACACACCTTTAATCCCAGCACTTGAGATCTCATGTCTTTGCTTGGAAAGACACACACCTTTAATCCCAGGAAGTGATGGCAGGAAGCAGAAAGGTATATAATGCGTGAGGACCAGAAACTAGAGGCTTTTAGGCAGTTCAGCTAAGACTCTTTCGCGTGAGAACGCAGAGGCTTTCAGTCTGAGGAAACAAGATCAGCTGAGGAATTGGCCAGGTGAGGTTGGCTGTGGCTTGTTCTGCCTCTCTGATCTTTCAGCTTTAACCCCAGTGTCTGGCTCTGGGTTTTCTATTAATAAGACCCTTTAAGATTAATGTTACAATAGGGTCCTGTTGAGATTGCACAGTACACATCCTTTCACTGGACTTTCAACTTCGAGCTGACCCCCAGTCAGGGTCTCCTAGCTCCACAGCCACCTCCTCTTCAAGACAGCCCTTAATTCTTTCTATGTCTTTGGTTCTTTCTCATATGAACCATATTCATCTTTATGTGAAAATCTAGCAATTCACAGGCAGCTCCACTCCTCCTGGGCTGGTGTTTGCAATAGGGGTAGGGAGGGAGAGAATGGCTGGGTATTTGTTAGTGAGTGAGAAATGTGCTATGGAGGCGGCAGATAGCCGCCAGCCAGCTCGCCACTGGATACATTCATCTTGTCTTTACCTGAAGCACTTTCTCAAAAGGAGTGTGTGTGTGTGTGTGTGTCTGTGAGTGTGGGCACACATATGTGTATAGATGCATATGCCTGTGTACTTACTCACGCCAGAAGGGACACTGGATTCCTCAGAGTTTGGGTTTCAGGACCTTTTCTGGCCTGTTATGTGGGTGCTGGTCCCCATGATTGCGTAGCAATTGCTCCTCACTGCTGTGCCATCTCTCCACCCCTGTGAAGGAGGGGCTTTCAAAGTATTTTTCTGTGTTTCAGAGTTGGAGTAGGGAAAGGGGCAGGGGGGTAAGAAGGTAAGAGAAAGTAGAACATGACCCTCAATGAGTGTGAAGAGGTCGAATTCCAAGTGACCTCTCTTGGCCTGCTTTCTCTCCTCTAACCCCCACCTGCATGGCATTGGTAACTTTTCCTGTCACTGTGACAGAACATCTGGAGAAGGGAAGGGCTCATTGGCTCACAGTCTGAGGGGAACTGGTCCATCAGGGTGGGAGGGCGGGATGGCTGGAGCATGAACCAGCTGGCCGCATGATATCTGCAGCCAGGAAGCAGTGATGGATGCTAGAGCTCGGCTCAATTTCTCCTGGTAGTCTGAGATCCCAGCCCGCTGAAGGGAGTCTTTCTGCCACAGTCTGCCCCGTTTGGGAACGCCCGTTAGAGGTTCGTGTCCTAGGTGACTCCGCCAAGTTGACAGTGCTGGCCATCAAACGTCTGAGTGTCACGTGTTCCTCTTTCTGCTGTTGGCTGCTGAAGGTACAGAATGGTCGTCTTAGGAAGGTGTGAGGTAGGGAAATCTTTGGCTGAGTGCTGAGGGAGTCATAATTAACCAATGATCGGTCTAGAATCCCATCTTAGCTCGTGGAAATTTTCTCCTAATGGACTAACTTCATTTGGTTTTCCTTAACCAGAACTCTTTTCTGTGCATAGTTCAGGGAGAAGAAGATGAACAACTTGCAAATAGCTGATTACCAAGTGGAGTGGGAAATTCTAAAGATTTCAGTTGAAGTCCAGGGGCATTTCTATGTACATCGACGATACCTTGGATTTTTTTTTTTTTCAGTGCTGTGGGTTGAACCCTGTGTGTCTCAGGCATTCTAGGCAAGTGTTCTGCCAGTGAGCTACTAGTACATCCTCAGCCTTGCTTTTAGACTTTTTAAAAATTAATTAAATTGCCTTATTGAGACAGGGTCTCACTGTGTAGCCCAAGCTGGCCTCAAACTCTCAATCTCCCGCCTCTGCCTCATGAGTGCTGGGTGTGTGCAGCCACAGCTGGCTCTGCTTTTGGATCCTTGGAATACACATTTATTTGAAAGAAATACACATTGAAATTATTTAAGGGTGGAAACAGAATGTCATAGAGCTTATGGTAAAGCAGTGTGAGGCCACATGAATTTGCAAACAAGCTTTAAACTCTGTGAGTCTTGGGCTGTAGTTTTGTGAGCTATCTTGGATTTCTGTCTCAAGTGAACTGACACTTTCAGGTATACTGGCATCCTTTTAAAATCCATTTCTTTTTCATATCATTTGAATGTGAAAAGTAGTGTGCATGCAAACATTGGGATCAGGCAAACTTCCTGCGGGATATCAGATGCCTCTATCAATAGCATTTGACAAACACCTACCGGCCACTCGGGAAAAATGGCTAATGTTCAAGCTAATCTAAATGACCCACTTGAAGGTGGAGTTACATTTTCCAAGCTGGCCTGGAAATGAAGCGTTTTCTACTTGGAACCTAGGAAGGAAGAACACTGGTTTGAGAGCCCAGCCCCCGTCCCCATGACCTCCTGTGTTTGAACACCTGTCTCCCAGCTGGCAGGGCAGTTTGAGGAGGTTATGGAACCTTTAGGAGGTGGGGTGTTGTTGGGAGAAGTGGGTGTCTGGGGGTAGAGTCTGAAGTTTTATAAACTGGGTCCACTCCCTGTCCACACTCACTCACCTGATCTGTGAAGACATGAACAGGAGCCCCACACTCCTGCGGCCACTCAGCCACCATGCCTTCCTCCCACGATGAGCTGTACCCCCAAACCCCAGCAAGAGGAAACCCTTCCTCCCCGGCAGGCATGTGGGCCCCGAGGAGAAGAAATGTGATTACTGCACAGGGAAACATGAGGAAGTGGCTGCAGTTACCTAACCTCATACACTTTAAATTCTCATTGAACGTTAGGGAATTCTTCCAGCAAATATTGAAAAGCAGTCTGTCACTTAACCTTAGAGGGAACGTGCTGAAGTCCACAAACCAGACTATGGCTAGACTGAGTATAAAAATGTCATTCTTAACAAGAGTCAGCTCCAATATCTTGGCCCAAATTTTTGTTTTAGGCCACAAGCCACCAAATATTGATAAGTTTTGCTGACTTATGAGTTCTGTGGATCAGAAGTCCACAGACATTGGGAGACTGAAGTAGAGTTGTTTATTGATTGTTGGAGATTACGACAGTTATTTCCATGATCAACTTGACTGGACTGAGAAATACCCAGGGCAGTTATACGGACAACCGTGGATGGACTTTTGAGGTCTTTTAGAAAGGCCTACTGAGGGAAGGTGTCCCAACTGTCACACTGACTTAGCTTAGAGAAGCCATATTGCACCACACCTGCTCCCTAATGGCAGTTAGGGTTCCCTCTTTAGGGGGTGATGCTGAGAACACGAGGTAGACACCAGACGAGCAGACATTCCAGAAGCATCTTAGGTTCTCTGGCCAGAAACAGCAGGAGGGAGCCTTGTCCCCTAACAAGCTTCCTGCCTAAAGGCTGCCCGTGAGGTGGGGGACTAGAACTCCAGCCCAGACACTACTAAATCCTTCAGGCAAATAGCTTGGGAACTGGATTTTCACGGTGGAAATGGGTTGTATCAACCCATCTCCTGATTAGGGTCACCTCTTCAGAGCGGGGATGGCACAGATGCAGTAAAGGCCTACTAAGGGGAAATCAGTTCCTTCTAGTCAAGGGGATGAAACCCTGGCCTGAGCAGAGATCTTGCATTGCAGTTGGGCTGACCAATGACCAGGCTACGGGACCACCCCGAGGACAGTGGGCTCACCTGAAGTCCCGCTAATGTGATAGGTGGAATAATTAGCTCTTTAATAAGGCATATGCCTTTCCTCCATGGAATCCCTGCCCCAGTGCAGTATTTACAGGACCGTGGTCATTGGCTTCATTAGTCTTTTCTGAACTTCCAGAGTCTACTCATTCCCTTTTCCTTTCTGTCTCGGTTCTGAGCCTTCTCAGGTACTTTGGGGTTCCTTGCTCTTTTGCTAAAGCTCCCCTCCCTGCTGTGCTGTAGCTTGTCTGCCTCGTGACTGGCTGACCTCTGCACTGCTTAGTTCAAACAGCATGACCTTTCCTCCATCTCTTCACCATCCTCCTCAACGCAGCTGGTCAGCTGGGTAACTCGTTGCCCTGGGGTTTTCTTTTAAACTCTGATAAAACCGTCCTCAAACTTCCAAAGAGAGGGGGTTGGGGGGTGGAGAGAGAGAGAAAGAAACATGGGGAGACAGAGACAGGGAGAAAGAGACAGAGATAGGGAGAAAGAGACAGAGACAGGGAGAAAGAAAGAGACAGCCAGGGAGAAAGAAAGAGACAGCCAG
>CABHPR010141076.1:0-10674 GCA_902168415.1 Peromyscus melanophrys | reverse complement strand
ACACACACACACACACACACACACACACACACACACACACACACACACACGTATGTTTCTGTGTGTATGTGTGTGTGTGTGTGTATATAGAGGCCAGAGGTTGATGTGATCATGTGTCTTCCCCTCTGCCTCTCCTAATTTTTCTTGTTGTTATTGGGACAGGATAATAGTTTTGTCTACTTGACACAGTCTAGAATAACTTGGGAAAGGAGTCTCAATGAGGAATTCTCATATTAGGTTGGTCTGTGGGCATGTCTACTAGGGATTTTCTTAATTGTGTTAACTGAGGTAGGAAGACCTGCCCTGAATGTGGATAGCATTGTTTCTTGAGCAGGATCTGGACTGATGAAAAGGAGTGAGCTCGGCACTAGCACACTGCATGATGTCATTTGCAATCTGCTTTAGACAGTGGGTGTGCTGTGGCTGTTTGCTTCAAGTTCCCGCTGCCTTGATTTCCCCAGACAGACTGTAGCCTGGAACTCTGAGCCAAGCAAACACTTTCTCCTCTAAGTTGCTTTCATCAGGGCGTTTATCACAGATGGGACAGGAAACTGAGCCAGACAGAGGGACTTACTGAACCTGAAACTCACTGGTCGGCTAGGCTGCTGGCCAGTGAGCTCCAGCGACCCACCTGTCTCCTCCTTCCTGCTTGTTTCTGTGCCCCTGGTAAGCCCCCACTGATGATTATAATTGATCCTGCAGCATTCTCCCTATACACGCAGAGGGAATGCTTTCCAATATATTCTCTTCCTAAGCCTTGCTTTACTAGGAGCGCGGACCTCCAAATCCCTAGCCTGTGTAAATGTGTAATTATCTGTGAGAGTACATTCTTCTCTTTCTGTTTTCTTTGTCTTGTTTTTATGAGTCAAGGAGCAGAACTTAGTCCCCACCACCAGAGGTTGATTAGCTGCCTTTGCAGGCAGCATCTGGCTGTTTTCTTAGACATCAACGTCTGTTATGTAGAACAATTAAGAAATTCTGGGCCTGAAAACACTCCCGAACCCTGGTGAAGCAGCAGCATTGCCCACAGAAGCCCTGTTGTGATTAAACACTGATAGTGAGGTGGGCCTGGGAATTAATTATGAGCCGTGAAACTGTGCCTCTGATATGTTGAAGACGAAAGAAGAACCGTGACTCCTCAAAACAGACTATTCTGACACACCTTGGACACTCCCGCCATGAAAGAGCTGACTAGTTTAAATGGCTTTTTCTTCTCTTTGTATTACTCAAAGCACTAACTACTTGTTCTTGTTTTCTTCAATGATTAAAAGAAAAAAACAAAACAAAAAAAACCTTCAAACAGCATTCCAGTATTTCTTTCTGAATAATTCCCTCTTCTCCCAAAATTTGGGGACTGAAGGGTTAGAACAATAGCCATGGGACCAGAAGAGGCCAGGTGTTACTGCTCCAGTTGCTTGTTTAATATATTCTTTGTTCTGGTGTCGAAAACCAGGAGCTGACACAGAGATGTTGTGAAGTAACAATTTAATAACGGCTGGGCTATATTTTCAGTCCCCCATAGTAGGAGAGTGAAAACGGCCCAGATTAAAGGTAGAGTGGTCTCCTTATACCAAGCAAGCAAGTGATTAAAAGTGGAATTTTGTTATTTTTGTCATTATGTGAAAGGTGTATGTTGTGGGTTTATGGTCAGACAGTTAACATACAATGAAACATCTTATGGCGGGTCAATTCTCTGAACAATGGAAACAATTTATAATGTGTAATTCACAAGAATATTGAGGAAGAGTCAGTCAAAATAGTTGACCTCCAGCTAAGGACATGATCAAAGTCTAACATGGTTTAATTAAAAGGAAAACAGTCAGCTGTCCCTTAACTGCTTCTGTTAATTATTTCAATTTCATGAAGCATGTTTCGAATTTTTGGGCTGCAGGAGTAGACACTGGGGGGAATGGAAAGTAATCTTTTTGCCATGGGAAGTCCCCCCCCCCCCATTTTTCAGGATTTGGTGTTCGGTGTTCTTCCACAGTGTTCTGGACACCTAGCCAGGTCTGGTGAGAATAAGGTGACAGACTGTAGAAAGTGCTAACTTTTACAAGTGGCTTTTTTAGGGGGCACTGTGGCCTTAAGAGTTCAGTGCTCTATTTTATTTTTTAAAGATTTATTTACTTTTTTATTTATGTATGTGTCTTCATGAATGAAGGAGCCTTAGGAAGGCAGAAGAGGCCTGAAACTGGAGTTACAGGGAGTTGTGAGCCACAAGGTGGTTGCTGGGAATCAAACCAGGGGAGCAGCCAGTGCTCTTAACCTTTAAGCCATTTCTTCAGTACCCTCCCCGCTCCTCTATTGTCCACTCATTCAGCTGTTGACACCACCTTCCTGCCTCCCTGCTGACTATTGCAGGTACTCACTGCTCCCATTTCTCTGGAGGAAGAGAAAATAGAGCCCTTAGCTTGTGCTGAATCCTAACAGTGGCCTGAGGTTGATATCATTTCCATTGAGACGTCGGTCTTGTTTGTTGACTTATCCAGTCAATGATAAATCAGAACTTTGTTTTCTCTTTGCCTCGCTGGAGCAACCCCTATACAGCTTCAGAGATAGTTCTGAATACAGACGTGCTGTGTCTCAGGACACAAAAGCGGGTACCCTAGGAGTATTCTGTAGTCATACATGCAGACAGGAAAACCAGGAGGAAGACGCAGCATTATTTAAATAGATTCATCTGAAGTTGAGGTGAGTTCTTGGATGATACCCCTTTCAGGAAGTTAGTATCGTTGATTGATTGCTTTGATATCAAGGCAGTATTTACCAGTGCTGGTTCTAATTCCTGCCGTGGTCTTGTGAGTTGTCCCTCTACAGAAGCTGTGGCAGAGCTTTGATGATCATGGTGCTAATGAGACAGAGGAGGGAGTGGAAGCAATTGAAATAGGTGGTTTCCATCTTTGGGGATGAAGCCATAGACAGCAATTTGGTGCAGCAGAGAGAAGCCAGCCAAGTATTCTTTTGAGGTGGGGAGTTTGGGATGTCACTGGGTTCAGTGGGGGCCTTCTCTGCTGTCTGTGAGTTTAGCTCAGGGATCTGGGGTCCCAGAGAACTTCATGGCACCAAAGCGGCTCTAGCTTGTGGGATTTTGTCTTATGAGCTCAAAGAATGAAATTCTCAGGTTACAAATTGTGAATCTTAGAGAACTTTATTATAGACTCCTGGGGAGCCCAAGTCGGGGAGGGGTACTGTTCCTCTATAACAGGAAGGGCCCCCAGGAATGGGGTCCCCTGGAGTGGTTAGTCTGAGGCTTTTGAAAGGACTGTGGAAGAGGAAAGTGGTGTCTACAGATTGGAGCTGCAGTGCTATGGTGGTGCACGCCAGTAGGATTTGCTGAAGGAGGCGCACGCCTTTAATCCCAGCACTTGGTAGGCAGAGCTAGGTAGATCTCTGTGTGTTCAAGGATACAGCCAGCATTGGAGACACACACTCCAATGTACTGGAGGTCTGTACAGACAGGCAGTGACGAGGCAGTCACGTGGTTGGGTTTACAACCAATGAGAAGACAGAACACAAAGTCTATATAAAGACAAACAGACAGGAAGTAGCTCTCTTTTCGGAGAGGTCTCTTGGCTGAAGAGATGGTGCAGGTCCAAAGGCTAGTTATCTTATCTCGGGCTACTTGTCACTTCTGAGTTGGAACTAACATTCTGCAACTAATGAATTAAAACCTTTGAGATCCATTAACTGAGCAGACTACTAGCTTTTACCAACCCCAAAGCTTAAGAATGTCATAGATAGCATCTTAAGCCTGTAGAAATGTGCCTTCTATCTTGCCGTAACCACCTCTCTGGTGTACCCACTGTAGATGTAACCAACCGTTTTATTAAATAAGAAACACAGAGCCAATGTAAAGATAAAAGCCCAAGAGGTCAGAGCCAAGAGCCTTACCCGCCTGCTGCAGCTAGCTTCTTCAGCCAAGAGACCTCTCCGAAAAGAGAGCTACTTCCTGTCTGTTTGTCTTTATATAGACTTTGTGTTCTGTCTTCTCAATGGTTGTAAACCCAACCACATGACTGCCTAGTCACTGCCTGTCTGTACAGACCTCCAGACACACATTGGAGTGTGTGTCTCCAATGCTGGCTGTATCCTTGAACACACAGAGATCTACCTAGCTCTGCCTACCAAGTGCTGGGATTAAAGGCGTGCGCCTCCTTCAGCAAATCCTACTGGTGTGCACCACCACAACAGGCTTTTGCTATGGCTTGCTAATAGCTCTGACCCCTAGGCAACTTTATTTATTAACATACAAATAAAATCACATTTCAGTACAAAGAAAATACCACTATAACCCACCAATGTATTTTAAATTTGCTTTGCTTTGTGGCTTTCTGTGTTCTGTAATCTACAAAACTTCATGAAACTGCTTCCACTTCATGGGTCGGGGTAACCAAAATCTGTGTTTCCATGGTCACTGAAAATGCCTCCAGAATAAACTATCTCTTATTCCTTTTAAGAGGAGAGCGAGTTTTCTGCATCAACAGAACTTATGGCAGAAGCTGGGGTGATATGCAGAGGGGGAAATGGACATAGTGTGTCCAGATGCCGCCATTCCGTTCTAGTCACGTCCTCACATACAGCTTCCCGGCGAGCAGAGCTCTTCATGCCTTTGTACCTCTGACACGGACATTCTCAGAACGGCTGCTCTCAGGTCCCTGCCCTCCCTGAGCAGTTTCTACCTCGCATCTCATCGCTTACATCGACTCTTACTGAAGGCTCGACACATGCCAGGGGCTACCTACACCTGACCTGCAGTGATGGCGGAGGACATGTCTTCTCTCCTTTGTCTTCTGACTTTGAAGCTGAGACTGTTTTTGGCTTGCTGTCTGAGGATATTTCTCACACATGTATCTGTTTTTATTGGAAAGGGTATGGAATAGGATCATGTCTTAAAAATGCTAATTAGATCTGGTTTCTGTTTTGAGTAAGGACAAGTGCTTTCTTCAGAGAAGAAAGAAATAGAGATGTCCAGTGGAACACTTGGCTGCTCTTAATGTCGTCACTCACAGGAGGAGAGTCGGGTTTGGGTCTGAAATGAGGAGTTTTAAGTGTTTAGAGTCGTCTTATTAAAAAAAAAAGCCAATATCCTTGAGGTTGCTATGGTTACATCTTATTCACAGAGGTAAAACAGCTGAGGGAATGACCTGGGGAAATAATAGAGACAGAAGCCAGTTTGCCAGGTGCCCACTACATCATAGGTGCCGTGTCTGCTGCCGACCTGTCCTTTAACGGCACCTCTTAGCTGCCCTAACAGCTAATCTTGTAATTCTCATCTTACAGAGAAAAGGACTGAAGCCCAGAACTCAAGGCAAGAGCTAAGCAGATGGACAGAAGGGAGATTTGAAGCTGGGTTGTTTATGATTCCAATGGGTCAGCTGTGTTTTAACAACTGCCCATTGTCCCATCACATACACAGCGGAGACCTCACTTCCCTCAGCCCGACAGACAGTTTTGCTCCAAGCCTTCCAAAGTGTCATCATTACTCACTGTTGTCACAGAAGAGTTAATGTCAACCACATGCCTGGCCTCACATGAAGGAGCTGACACACTGGGTCTGGCAAATGCTAAAATAACGTTTGTCTTTTGAGGTTTTATATCCAGGGCCTACGATAGTGTATCCCATAATCTCCTGGAGATAGCTGCAAGGTGGCTGCAGAAAACCAATGAGTCCTTCATTTCTGCCCGTTTGTCTAACACATAATTCAGGTTATAGGAAGAGTGGCTTCTATAATGTGAGTTTTGTTGAGGTAACACGCAAACGTGCTATTTAGATTTTTATAGGTTTTCAGGTTTAGCTTTTACAGCTTTTAAAAACCCAAACAAACCGGCGGTGGTGGCACACACCTTTAATCCCAGCACTTGGGAAGCAGAGCCAGGCGGATCTCTGTGAGTTTGAGGCCAACCTGGTGGTGTGTCTTCCATGCCTGACCTCACGAGTTTCCCCAACCTTCTCTCTCCCACTGACTGTGCTCTCTCTCTGGGGCATTCATCATGCTGAAGTTTGGGAACACCTGGCTATGAGGAAGCCACCTGCCTACTTACGGAGAACCCATTCCTAAATGAACAGGAGCATCTAACCAATCCTGCCCAGAACTTCTGAATAGCAGATCATGAGCAAAAAAATAATGAGATCTACCGTACAGTCCCAGGAGTGTGATGTTTACAGATTCTTTACCACCATGTAATCTGGTGGTAGGTTGTGTTTACTCCTCCTCAGTTCAGGGGTCCACCTTTTCCTCAGCTCGTCTACATTGGAACACTGCGGCCACTGGACAAGAACGCTCACTCATTATGATTCAGTGTTTTGGCCTTCATGGTGCTGCTTCCTGTGGTCATCGTATGGAAGAATAAATAATTATGCCTGTTCTCAGGTCGCCTTCTGCCCATAAAGCACGTAGTCTTTTCTAATTTCTGTGAAATCCAGGTTTGATCCAAGATGCTTTGATGAAAGGAAGCCCCCCCCCCTTTCCTGTTATTCAGACACATCAGCACCTCTCCTGAGTGGAACAACCTCTTCCTCTGCTTTTAGGCTCCACTAACAGACTTCCTCTCCCACAGACTTTTATACTTTTGGACAGGTCTCATAGATCTCAGTCTGGCCTAGAATTTACTATGTAGCTGAGAATGACCTTGAATTTGATCCACCTGCATCTACTTCCCAAGTGCTGGAATCACAGGTGTGCATCACCACATTTGGTATAAGCAGAGGTAGGGATTGAAGTCAAGGCTTTGCACATTCTAGGTAACTGCTCTACCAACTCTGTGTGTGTGTGCATGTGTGTGTGTGTGTGTGTGTGTGTGTGTGTGTGTGTGTGTGTCTAAGTAAAAGAATACTTATAGAAGTTGTTTCCTTCTTCTACATGGGTCCTGAGGATTGAATTCAGGATTAAACTAAGCCCATGGCAGGTGCCTTTTACTATGAAGCTGATCCTATTAATACTTCTTTTCTCTTTGGAAAAGTTGTAACTGTCTTTTGTCTCTCACCTTATGAAATGTATGGTGATTTCGAGCAGAAGTTTACCAGTAAGAGTCCACCAGACAGACCCAGCACATTGTCTTAATGAGGAATAAGGCCTGACTGGAAATCCAGTCATTAACACGTTTTCTGTGGTGGCTTTCCCACTACCATGGTGGAGGTCATTGTTTATGACAAAGACCACATGGCCCGCAGAGCCTAAACTATTTACTGTCTGGCCCTTTTCAGAGAGAGTTTGCTGGCCCTTGGTTAGGCCACGAGGAGCAGACTTGCGTCATGCTTTAACGCTTAACAGCTGTGTGATGAAGAGCTTGCTGTGAAGGCTGAATGACAGAACACGGATGGGATATTCCAGAGTTTGAGGGGGGATGGTCGTGGCTGTTCCTTTTGCCCTAGCTTAACCTGGGATGGGTGCCTCTGCTTGAACAAGCAGAATATACCAAAAAGTGGAAAGAAATTAGAGATGGTGTGGAAGGCTGCTAACTATTGTTGTGTGGTGTAGGTACACGTGACTATGAGATGATCTAGACACGAGGTTCATTACAAATACCCAGGATGAACTTAGGGAAACAGAAAATGTTCTCTCTGTTGAGCCCTGCAGGGGCACTGTGACCCCAGACAGGATATGGTAGGTTCCTGTGCACCACCCCACCTCTGCTGGCCTGTATGAAATGTCCACCTGAAGTAGATTCAGAAGTGAAGACATTGACGCTGCTGTGCCTACCGTGAAATGATCTCTCAGCTCTCATCGGAGCCCAGCCAGATTTTTGAAAATGGAATGTCAGAGATGGTTTACCAGTATGGACAAAATTAATGAGGGACCACTTGTAAAAGATGGCGTGCTGGGGCTCAGAGGTGGTGGTGAAGGGAGCCTTCTTCCCACCCATTTCCCTCACAGGCAGCATTTAGAAGGAAGAAAGTCATGCGTCTTCAATCAGGAAATTTTTATCCCTTTTAGGATGTTATTAAATTTTCTTCTACCACAGAGACCAAAGCAAGCTAGACATGGTTGTTTTCTCCTGTCTGTGCAGCGAACGAAAAGGGAGTGGGAAGAGGGCGTGTAAGGCGCCTGCTTTCTTCAGAGCACGGGGCCTCGTTAATTAGCAAGGAGCTGTCGGGGAAGAAGGACAATGCCCCTTTGTCAGGGCAGCACAGTGCCATGTTTGTTTTTACGTTTGGTGCCTCTGTACACAACCGTGGTTCGGCTGATGCCTGGGAGTCTGGATAGGAGAGGCTTGCTTTGAAAAGCATAAGAAATAATGACCTGGCCCCTGGAAACCCAGAGAGGCGATGAGGGTGCTGGGGAGAGTTCCTTCTAGTGCAGGAATTTGCTGGGAAATGAGTTAGACAGGCTTGAGGGGGGTCGTAACACACACGGATACTCTGAGTATGAGAGCAGAATGGAAAATGTTCTCCTCTGACAGAAGTAAACTTTATGACAGTAGATTCCAAGTTGCTTTTCTTTTTCTTAGGCATTTTTTTTTTCTTTTTTGCTAAGTGTCTTCAGTTCTACACATATCTATACAACAGTAAAATGATATAAAATTTGGAAATTCATGGACTTGAGCAAAGTGTTAAAAGCGGTTGCTGTCTCCCAATGGCCTCCTGATGGATGCCACACCATCTGAAGAATCCCTCCAGGGCCGGTGGTCAGAACAGCTGCTCAATCACACACTGCTTTGCATTCACCTTTTTATCTGAGGCAGGGGTCACAATGTAGCCTGTCCTGGCACTGCACTTGTGACCCATCTGCCTCAGCATCTCGTGTGATTGTGACCATGAGCTTCCATGCCTAGCTAGACAACGCCTTAATAAAGCATTCCCGTTCCGAGCAGCAGCCCATGTGTCTAAGCAGAATAACCGTGTCAGCACCACCATCCTCTCCAGGGCCCAGGAAGGGGTTGAAAAACTGTAAAAATTGGAGGATGGAAAGGAATCTATGAAATGCTGGCTTTTAGCACCTGCTGCTGAATTCAGGAGTTCACAGTAGCCAGGGTTACCTGCGTAAGACCAGTGTAAGGTCAGGCACTCACACACTCAGCATGGAGGAGACAGGGCCTATGAAGCCCCCCACCCCTAGCTGAGGTGTTGTTGGCAGGTGATGGATCCTGGTGGAGAGGCCGTAATCTTTCTTTGAGAGTGTGGCAAACGGTAGGTTGCCCATGCTCTGTGGATGGTCCCACACCCATGCCCATGTAAGCAACCCTAATGAAACTCAGTAAGATCTGTATCCATATCTGTATCTATATCATCTCTATTAAAGCAGAAGGGGGACAGGGGAAGAAGCATCTTCCACAAGGAGTGAGAGGGGAAGGGTAGGCATGATCAAAATTTATTATAAGTACATGAACTGTCTCAGAATAAACAAAAAAAAGTATTAGACACATTCTTTCTTCCCCCTACCCCCTGGCCAAAACTAGTAGCTGAGGTGCATCCCTAGTGACTGTACACTTAAAATGAATGGCTTTTGTGTTTGTTTATTTTTGATAATTGAAATGATACATTAACCATTAGGAAAAACGTACTGTTCTAAAGCGTTAACATAACAGGGACATGGAAAACGGAATAAATAGGGCAACCAAGATACTGATTTTACGTGTGTTAATATGCAACAGTATTTCCTAGCTTAAGGCCTTCCTGAGTCCCATCAGCTCTGAAGACACGTGGTGCATTACACTAGGCATTCCTGCTTCCCTCCCACAAAGAACCCATGACCTACATAAGCATGAGACTCTCATGGAACACAATCAGGCATCTAACCAGTATATAATTTACTTATGCTGTCCTGGTCTGATGTGCTATTTGGTTGGCCATGTTACTAACTCTCATGTTGACAGAGCACTTTGTGGAACTGCTCAGTACCCATTTGTTAGACATGCAGTAATTTGCATGCACTGAGGGTGTGCTGGCAGAGACGCCCAGCACACCCGGGAGTGTGACCAGAGTCAGTCAAATGGCTGTGATGGTGGTGAGGACCCAGGTAACCTAAACCTTAAAAGAACTGGATGTCTGTTTGGTGATGGAGAAGGTGGTGTTAAGGCAGTAACCAAAGAGGGGCTAGAGAGGCATCTGGGGTTCACATTTCAGTTCTTCTGTATGTTCTCTGCCACACCCCTCCCATTTTAGATGACGAGATAGATAGGTTATTGCCCTAGTCAGCTTTGGTTTTGAAGTGTCTTGAGCACCAATGGGGTCTGGGCACATCTTTCTGAAGGACAGAGCTGAGAGAAAGCTTGCGAGGGTCCAGGGCATCTCACTGAACAGTATGCCATTGCTTTCATTCAGGACAAACCCTTCTCCGAGCCTCATTTCTTCCCTCTCAATTTCTAGTTCATAATGGCAGCACTTGAAGGAGCACCACAGTGCCTGTGATTTAGATGGTCGAGTGGGTGCATGAAGTCTGTGGCACTGAGTACCCTGTGGAAATGCCATCTCAGATGCATTTGCAGAGTGTCCCTGCTCAATGCCAACACTGATCTGTCTTTTGAATAGACCTGCTTCCTAGAAATTGCCCTTCAGCTGACCCCACAGCACATAACACATGACATGTTCAGTGACATCACTCTGGTCCCCGGCCGAGAAAAGGAGGAAGCTTACTCCCGAAGGGGATGGAGTGTGGCTATTGTGTGACTCACATCAGAGGCTCAGTGCCAGACACACACATCCAGAGCCCAGTGCACTGAACACATAGATTTAAG
>CABHPR010141075.1:0-16905 GCA_902168415.1 Peromyscus melanophrys | reverse complement strand
AAATAAATAAATAAATAAATAAATAAATAAATAAATAAATAAATAAATAAAAATAAAAACAGTGAGCACTAAGGAACGGCCAGACGCCAAGGCAGGCTGAGAGCAGATATGCTCGGGGCCAAAGTGGGGCCTTTCTCTCTAACTCATCTCACCTAAGATGTGTCCTGGATTTTATGGGAACTAAAAATGAGAACAAACACTTTATTTTTAATTGCCTCTAAATGTCTGTGGCTTCCCTGCTTACTCTGGAAGCTCTAAGGGGTTCAGGCGTGGGAAGCTGTAACCAGGCTGTCTTTCACGTGAATAAATATTAACACCATCTGGATCCCCTTTTACCAAGATAAGCACCAGGAGCTTTAATAATTAATCAAATTAGGGCCTAAAAATCATTTCCCTTTTAGGAAGTTTGTTTCTGTTGGCTATCAATTAATGCTGATGACTTCGGCTCCCTTCTCAGCGTGTTTCGGAAAATGGGAAACAGAGAGGCTCCGAAGTGTGTTAATGGAGCCTAATACACATCGCCTAATGAAGCGTAAAGGCCTTGTTTACTCTGAACACTACAATCATTTAGGAGCTTTTAAAATCCACTGTCAAGCCTTAACTCTCTTCCTCGGGACCCGAGTGATGCACTTAAGGTTTTATTTGTGCTTGGTGGAGGTGAGTAAGCTTATTGCACTTTCCATTTACCGAATTCTTTCATTGCTGTGAAAGACTTTTGCCCACCTGAGCTCCTGCACCGGGCTTCATGGCACCTTCCAGAACCACCACGTAATGAAGGCCTTGAACTGGTAATCTATATTTGTTGGGCTCTGATGTGTCTAAGGGCCCCCACACAGGCTCGGAGCCCAGACCTTTCTCCTTTTGCTTCAGCTGGTCATACTGTCGACACACACAGTTCTTGGAGTCTAGAATTCTGTTTTTAAGTTCAGGATCCACACTTTACCACTGTGTGACCTCAGGTAGGTGACTGAAACTCTCCATGACTTTCCCTTATAAAGGAGACTGGGGTGGATTCTGAACATTAGTCCGGTTCCTCTAAATCCCTTTTCAAAAGATCTATCTGCTCATTTCCCTGTAATAGTTTCTTAGTAAGAGTCTTGATAAGTCGGTGTGGGCAGAGTTTCCACACTGGATATCTGACCTAATTCCTGACAATGCCTGATCACCTTAGCCTGTCTTCAGCAAAGATCCTGATGGGTTGGTCCTGACAGCTTCCCAGCTCTTATGTCTTTGCTTAGTAATTTTCCACCCACTAATATACCTTCCTTCCCAATGTGCTCAGTGCCTGCACATTCCCAGTTGTTCTGATTGGATTTGGAATTGCGCACAGTCCTGAACTGGGCTCTCTCTTGCCCAGTTGCAAAAGTGTTGAACAAAACTCTTCCTTCTCGCTTTAGATTCTGCGTGGTTTCTTGTGCACCTGAGAGTAACAACAGAACCTCCCTCAAGGGGTTATCACTTGGGGGAGCAATCCACAGTGAGTCCTTCAGAAAAATGTCCACCGTGCCCTAAGAGAGCAGCAAAGGTTAGCAATGGACATCACCTCATTTTTATACCATGTTGGTTGGCCTTTGGAAACAAACAAACAAATAATAACCACAAGCCCCAAAAAACAATGCACTGCATGTAGCAAAGAAGTTTGGGACTGGGAATTGGAGCATCCACACCCAGCTCTCTTCAGCTGCTTCTCTGCCCTGCATCTGTGAGCAAATCACTTCTCCCTTCTAAACTTTAGTCCCCATCTGTCAATTGGTGTTTGAATTCTTCCTGCCTGGCTGTCTCTTGCACCTACTGTGAGGACTAATGGCTACAGTAACACAAGAGGAGCCTGAGATGGGCCGGAACATTGCTGTAAGGGGCCTGAGGGCATGATGTTGTCCCACATACTCTACAAGGTGGATCAAAGCAACGTTCACCCTGTCCTCAAAGAGCCTGCCACTTATGAGAGTGTTTAGACAGACCTATAGACGGCAGACACCACATGTAAAGGGGATGCTATGGTCAGAATATGTCTCCCCCAAAGTTTATGTGTTGAAAACATATTCTCCAAACTCACAAGTTAATGGTGTTTGGAGGAGAGGTCTTTGGAAGATAATTAGGATTAGAAGACGTCATGATAGTAGGGCTCCCATGGTAGCATTAGTGGCTTTGTAAGAAGATGGAAACAGGCCTACCGTGCCATGCTTTCTGTGACAGGCTGCATGACCTCTGTCATAAGATGTGGTGAGGAGGCCTTTAGTGAGTACTGATCCAAAGCTGGGCTCAGCTTGTAGGCTTCCTAGACTTCAGAGCCATGAACCAAATAAACTTTCTTATAAATTTCCTAGTCTCAAGGTTTTTCATCATAATAGCATAAAATGAACTAAGATAGACACTAGGAACCAAGGAAGCAGGGGCTGGGTGGTTATCAATGAGAGAACGAAGAGACTCCTGAGAGACGTCATGTGGGGCCAGTCTGTGGATGGAAGAGGGCTCTGTGAGGAGACAGTAGGGTGAGAACATTCTAGAGGAACAGGACAGCACAAACCAAGTCACAGAACTAGTGATTAACACTGTTAGAACTCCTATACGTGACCGTGTGTGCGCTGGCAAGATGCTTAGTCATCCCAGGTCCTTACATCCTACGTAATCCGTGTGCAGCAGCGTGATCACGTCATCTATGCACACGTATGGCATAGGTACGTAAACCCACACATGAATGTGGGGGGGGACCTATAAAAGCGGGTTCCACTGATTCCTCCTCCCTCTTCCTGCACGGTCATTCCATAGGCCTGTGCACATTTTTCCTATTCCCCCCCCCCCCTTAATAAACTCTTATGGTGGGTTTTGTTGTGCCTCATGGTTTTTCTCGCATAGGGAAACAGCGCCACTTAATGAATAACATTGTGCTGCATAATAAATAACAAACGCCATGTCCACCTCTTATTGATCGACTCTCTGGGAAGGCTTTAGATGTCGGGTACAAAGTGTTTTGGTTCATTTTGGATTTGAACTTTACTACTGAATAACTACAAGATTTTTTAGAAAAGTTGTTTGCCTTCTCAGGCTCCCTTTTTATACATTTAAAATTGAAATCCTAGAACTGGGTAGTTGAGGCAGGAGGATGGAGGATTTAAAGCCTGCACAGGGAGATACCATATCAAAACAAAATGAGAAAACAAAATAAAATAGCAATTCTAGTTACACCTTACTAACATCTGTAAGGCCCTAGATATTAATACCTGTAAAATTCTTAGACTAGTACCTGGCCCATAGCACTTGCCCAACAGACCCTAGAGATAGAATTGGTTACCACCTGGACGTGTAAACAAAAGTAGTTTGGGGGTTTCAGGAATGCATACCATTTACACTGTGTATTGCCAGGAGGGGTAGAAAATTCCAATGTGTAGCTGTAAATGATCTGTTCTCAGAGCCATGAATTCTACTGGAAAGCTGCCTGGAAGGTGAACAGCTGCAGGCCAATGAGGCCTGCTCCAGGGTGAGGTCATCTTCCCAGAAGCCTTTGCAGCCACAGGGCGCTTCCACATTGTAAGATAAAGAAGAAGGGCACCATTTCCATGACAAAGCACGGGGATTGGACCTGAAACTCCAAATAATCTGCCTGCCGTGTTTGGAATGTTTGCGCATCCCAAATCCATACTGAGTGATAATTCTCAGTGCAGCGATTTCAGACACTGGCCTTTTGGGGTAGGAAAGTGACCTTATTAAAGGAGGAGCCAGCCAAGCCTTTCGTCCTCTACCTAAAACCATGCAAGGAAACAAGAAGAAGGTGACAATCTGAGGGTTTGCAGAGAGGGCTCAGCCCTTGAGCACACTTGCTGCTCTTCCAGAGGACCCGGGTTCAGTTCCCAGCACCCACACAGGAGGCTCACAACTGCCTGTAGCTCCAGTTCCAGAGTGTCTGACACCCTCTTCTGGCTTTGGTGGGCACACCCCCACAAACAGACATACACATGTACATAAAAAAGAAAAAGAAAAAAATTCTTAAAAAAAAAAAAAAAAAAAGAGATACCACTTTGAAAGCACAGAATGGACCTGACTAGACATCACCCTGGGAGTGACCATGAACTTTCTAGCCTCCAGATTGCTGAGAAATAAAGTTTTGTTGTTTATATACTGCCAGGTCTCAAGGTTTTTGTTACAGCAGCATAAACACACTGAGGCATTACTTAAATTAATATAGTTAATTTAATTAATATTTAATTAATTAAGTAATATATTAATTACTTGAATTAATATAGTTAATATATTACTTAAATAATATAGTTCATTAATGGCAGGGCCATTGGTAGAATCTAGGGATTTCATTTTCTGATCCAGGGCTCCGTGCTACAGATGATTTGGGAAGACCTGACGCTATAGACTACCTTGTACCCCTTATTAAAATGAGCTGCTGTGGAGATCAGATTCTTCTTAAAATAGAAATGTCAGTGTCACGCAGGGCACACAGCTAAGGGGAGACAATGGGAGCACCCATCTTAGCTGTCCAGACCCTGGTGTCCTGAGTACAACAGCCTGCAGAGTGGCTCCTGGGAGCGGGTGGGGAGAGGAAGCCACATAGGGGCTTATGCACTCAAGTTCCTCTGTGTCTCTCAGACCTCAGTTGACAAGCTATCTCTTCCACCTTCATGATGTCCCTGGACAATGCTATTCTATGCCATCCTTGACCTCTGCACACTGGCTGGCCATGCCCTGCTGGGTTACACGCCTGACTTAGCTGGGGTCGTCCCAACGCAGAGCAGGAGTCTAAGGAAGTTAGTTATCTTCTGATATTTTCCCATATTCTAGCCCTAAGAGGCTTAGGGGGGTGCAGAGCATGACCTTACTCTGAGGCTGATAATGGGTCTCATGTACCTGGCCTGGGAATGCAGGCCGTGATTACATTGTTGTGTTGACTCTGGGCTCCTGGAAGCAGGTTAGACCAAGGAAAGCCCACCAGGTGACGTTCCTTTCTCACAGATATGTCCTCAAGGTTGTAACATGAAAGTGAGGAGGTGTGTGGACACCTTCTTTACAAGCCCCTGGGGACCTCTGCAGACTGTGTTCACAACCTCACAGCTGGGGGATAGGGATGTGACAACCTCTCAGAGAATGTCTCGTTTTGCTTCAAATTATATAACTCAAGCTCTTTTCTTCAACAGCTGAAGTGGACAGCCGAGTGTTAGGACTGCTGGCTATCTGCCAGCGTGCAGAGTGCATTTGAGATCTGTCTCCATAGATCTTCCCTCAAGCACACACAGCTTGTTTCCAGTGGAGGCCAAGTGTCAAGTACCCTGACTGACTGGCCTCAGTCTCCCTCCTATGTCATTTCCTATTGATTTTTTCTCAATGTGCCTAAAGCACCCTGTGCATGCCATCTCATCCCCTCAACTCACTGGACTCTGTCTCCCTCTTTACCACTCACACCCTTCCCTGCCTGGAAAGCCCTTCATGAGCACTGGCTGCATTTGAAACCCTCCTCTCCAAGGGCTACCATCGTGGGTCACTTTCTCAGTTACAATTATGTCCCCAGTGACCTCACGAAACTGCGCCATGAACACAGATGATTTGCTGCCTTCCCTTCAGCCAGCTGGTGGGATGGAGTTGAGTTTTACTACGCATGTGATGAGTCTTATAACAAACATTCTGAGCTTACCTTCATGGTACTGGCTTTATTAATAAAACTCCAGCCCCCATTTTTGCTGCACAGTAAATATTTGAGTCACTAGAATTTAGTAAATGGAAAATGAATCAGATGTTCCCTGAGTACCTGAGGTATAGCAATCTCCCCTTGCCGGTGTTTACTTAGTGGTTAAGAAAATGGAGTTGAAGCCCAGCTTCTAGCTCTGAGGCTCTGGCTGAACCACTTACTAGCTGGATGATCTTGAATGTAGAGTTGTATAACCCTAGCTATATAATCGCCTCATTTGTAAAATGCAGGTTAAAACTGTACCCGTGAGAGAAGTTAAATCAGCTCACAGAACCACTTAAAGGTTCCACGATGTCCAGAGTGTTACTAGGTTTTGGCGTTTGCTGTGTTTCGGCTGCATTGGTATAAGAGTTCTTTGAAATGAGTTGGCTGTGTCCTGCAGTGTCGGCCAGGGCTGCCCCCTGGTCCTGGGCTCCAGAAGTGTGTTCTTAGCATTCTCTACACCTGCACAGGCAAGCTGCTGGCTGCTGTGGAGGACACCGCACGCAGGAAGCTCCAAGTCAAACGAGGGAGGGCCGCACCTAGCTGCAGACTCTTCTTCAGAGCAGAAGAGAGCCAGACAGCCAGACAGGAGAAAATGCGCTAACATTTAGGAAGGCTGTGGGGGAGGTGGGGGAGCACCGTAGGCAGGACTGCAATATGAGAATGAAGAGACAAGGGAAGGACATTTCCAATTAGATTAGGATAGGTTTCCAGGCTGGGCCTGGGAGATGGATGGATTGATTGATTAATTGATTAACTGATTGATTGATATTTTACATCCGGACCACAGTTTACTCTTCTTCCTCTCCTCTCAGTCCCTCCCCCTCCCCTCTGGTCCTTCCTCCAGCCCCCACCCACTCCTCCTCCTTTTTCCTTCAGAAAAGCACAGGCTTTCCCTGGGTATCAACCAGCCATGGCATATCAAATTGCAGTGAGACTAGGGCCTGGGGGATGGGGGGTGGGGTGCGTTTAAAGAAAGGTAGATTTATAAACCTGCACAGCAAACTTCAGACAACAATGCTGCTGAGTGAGGGATGAGTTGGCCCAGGTTTTAGCTGTCTGTGCTATTCTTCCTTTTAATCAAAGGCGACATGAACGGGAAAGTGAAAAAAACACTGTGTCTCTGAGAAATGACTCAGTCTACTGCATCAGCAAGGTTGAGTCCTGTGAAAAGAGGTGGGAAGAGACAGAGCTGGTGGGCTGGACAGGACCCTTAGAAGACCAGGTTGGAGGGCTTGGGGAGCCACTGCTGTGTGAGGCCAGACGTCTCTGATACTGCTATCCTGTGTTCAGTTTACACGCAGACAACGGAACAGATAGGTCAGTAGCCTAGGAGTTTTACAGTATGTATTCCCAAAAATGTGAGGTTGTGCAAGAATACAGAGAGTTTCACTGCATTGCATTCATTCTGGCATCCATGCTGACCCCAGCTACCCCACTCAGGAACGGAAGCCTTCCTCAGCCACTGACAGGCTGGCTTTACAGTACAAAGAGCTAATTCCTTTGTCTGTGTGGGACAGACTGTGTGGCTGGTACTCCCATGGGACTACATCTGGTTAAGCCTTTCCTCTACTTTTCTCGTGCTTCTCCTTTTCCCTTGATCCCGAGCAAATTACAACTAACAAACTACTGAAACAAGAGCATGAATCTCCGACTCAACTTCTAGACAGCTTGAGCTACGTGAGACAAGACATGTACTGACCTGTCTGAGGAGATGCTAATACTAGCATCGCTGTGTGGGGTAAACTGGACAGGCTGACAGCTGGGCTTCCTTCGAGCTATCAGAGGGGTTTTTAACTGTGACACATCCATCAACGATTGCAGTCCTGAACCGTGTTCTCCATTGATTTCCCACCAGGCTTGCTGAAGGCTAGCTTTGCCATAGAAAGCCAATGTAAGGAACTCAGCTTCATTTCATAACAGGCAGAACCTTGCATAATGCTCAGTAGAATTTCCCTGGCTGTCTTTGGCCAAAACTTATGAGATTTTTAGACATTTTCTCAAATAAGTAAGAGTATGCCTGCCTACCTGTTTGCCTGGAGGTGGGCATGTGAAGGCTTTGGGAAGCCACTCTGTACTCACTGAAGAGCCTGACTCTAATTAGGCATCCACACGCACATGCACGCACACCCACAAACACCCAGCCTCCGTCAGCCTAACATCCGAGTGCAGCACTGATAAATATTTGTGCTTAATGGCACTTAAGGGGAGCATTTTGACTTCTAAACATTAGCTGGTGAGTAATGATTTTACCAAGAGCACAATCTTGGTATTGCAATCTTGACTATTCCTAGACGCCTGACGACATACAATCATTCCATACTGCAGAAAGGAGTTGACAGAAATTCTTTAAAGAGCTCCTCGGGGGACCATTTCATCAGGAAAAAAAAGTAGGGACAGAGAAAATGAATTCTGAGGCAGTAAACTTGGTATTTTCACCACCATTCTTTTTCCTGCTGCAACCTGCTGTAGGCTCCTCTTCTTGTGCTGGGGCTCAGCAGCCCTGGTGGCTTAATCCTTGTTCCCCGAGGCCATGGGAGTCTAACAGACCTAGAGATAAGTCCTTGGTGTTTGTGAGAACACTTGAACACTTGAACAAGCCTCTAGCCGTGCGTTAGCACATGGAGATGTGTCAACTGGGAGAGTGTAAGACCCTGCAGAGGAGGTGCGAACATGGTTGGCTGAGCTACTCTGAGAAATAGTTGCCACCCCAGCATTTCAATCTTTACAGCTAACAAGTGAGAAGCCCCCCTGAAGACAGACTGTTAGCAAGGAGCACTGGAGATGATCTATGTCAGCCAGCAGAGCCTTGCCCACAGGGGAGACACGTGCCAACATGTGACCTTCTCCAGGGGCCAGGCAGTCCCACCTCTGTGTTTGCTAGAGTGACAGAGGCCCTAGGGAAGCCATGAGGTGGCTGAGGGGATGGGAGATGACATTTTTCTCTCTCTTCCATTATTGGGGTATGGAGATGGGTCAGACCTTGTCACCCTTGTATTCACCCTTGTATCCAGTCTTCATTGTCTTTGCTTTCTGAACCCCTTCTCGTCCTTAGTTGTGTATGTCATCACTCCATAGCAACGATCCAAACTTCCTGAGACTAGGGACTCATCACATTCATCTTTACAGCTACTTCACCCCCCTCTGGCTCATAAAATGCACGTATAAACACACTGAATACTAGCTACATGCTGATTAATGGAAGAGTTGGGGTTAGTTTCTGAACTGGATTCTTGATTTAGAATATAAAATGCTTGTTTTTAATCTTCATTTGAAAATCATTTCTTGTACTGAGTATGTGCCACGCTCAGCTCTCAGCTCGAGGAAGACGGTAGGGAATGTGACAGACAAGGTCCCTGTTCGCATAGATCTCACACAATTACACAAAGAGGCAATTAACAAACAAACATGGGAGCAAATAGGTAGTGATCTGTGATGTGACAAAATGAACTTGAGGTGGGGTTTGCTGGAACGGAAGCGGGAAGTAAGTTGCAGGTGGCCGGGAACAACCCAATTTGAATTGTGGGTGACCGAAAGCAGCCAGCCATACAGAGAAACACCAAGTACTGCCAGAGTGGTGGGGCAGACAGAAAAATGAGCTGAGGGCTCAGCGGGGGGCGGGGAGGGGGCTCAGGTAGGGCCTTGCAGCCTAGGTCAGAGGTCTGGAGAGAATGTGGATGTCAGGAAAGCCCATGGGGACAGTGACTTCCTCCACAAGCACTCTGCCTCCACTGCCCTTCTCCCTTAGTGGCACCTATGCTGGTCACAGCCAGTCGGCAGCACTGTGCTGCCAGCGTCCGGTTCTACTCTGAGGAGCAGTTGCCCTAGGTCTGTTCTTACTTCTCGCCAAGTTAAGGAAACATTGAGACACATCATTCCTGCTCAGATTGCTTTGCTCTCTCACATTATGGATTTCAGCAATTGCAAAACCCCAGGAAGGGTGATTAAATGCTAAATTGGTAATTCTCTATCTTCTATCTACCTATCTATCTATCTATCTATCTATCTATCTATCTATCTATCTATCTATCTTCCCCCTCCCACGCTCACCCCCCTCCCTGCTCTCTATTTTTAAGTCAAACAGAAAATAAGACAAGTGAAGCCACGGCAGGACCTTTTCTGTTGGGATGGTGAGGAACTGTTGACTGTCATGGAAGGTACTGGAGACACTGACCAGTCACTAGACAGCCTGAGTAGGAAGATCCTGCTGTTGGCCTGAGGATCACAGTCTCACAAGGCTCTTGGCCGGAGGCCCTAGGCAGCTGGTCTGCCCTGGGCTCCAGTGTCTGAATATGAAATAATCTCCAGGGTGCTACTGAGGGAGCGTCTATGAGCTTGTTTAGGGTTAGAAAGCTGGCCCCCCTTTCAGTTTTGTGTCAGCCTCTTTGAAGTCCAGTTTTGCCATGCAGACCAGGCTGGCCAGGTCGCACGAGCTTCTGTCTTTAAGGCCGGTATTAGAGGTGCACACTACCATTCCTGGCTCAGTTTTAGAACTTCCTTATTCTAGCAGGGGCACAGACAGGCCAGGGGGGGTTGTCAGGTAGGAGAAGGTGCTTGGAAAGGGTCAGCCTTGCTCTGTAGCTGATGGCACACGCCAGGGAGCCTGTCCACTGTATCTGAAAGGCTACACTCTGGTGACCTTCCTGGGTCTGCATTTCTGTCCTACCCTCAGTATTCCTATCTGTAAGAGGGGATTACTTTAGTGATGGGGCTTGTCTAAATACGCCGAGTTTCCCTTCACGACACACTACAGACTAAGAGGTTTACGATTGACTGAAATTTTATTCTCCAAGTTCTGGAGGCCAGACAGTCAACAGTGAAGGCTCTGGAAGATTCAGCATTCCATGCTTCACGCCCTATGTAGTCGGTCATTGTTTTTATATGTCCTCATAAGGCAGAAGTGAGCAAATAAATTCTTGGGGTTCTTTTCATAAGGGCACCAATGCTATGCACAACCTTCCTGACCTGGCCAGTTGGAGAAGGCCTTTCCTTTGAGAACTATCACCTAAGGACTAGGTTTCAATAGAAGTTTTTCAGGGATATGTTCAGTGTATGACAGAGCTATCCATGTAAGAAGTGGTGTTGATGTCTCTAAATAAGGATGATGGCAGCTTTTCCCTCACAGAAGTGAGCACAGAGTCAGTGCACTCACAGCTCATAGCAACCATTTGGGGACGGGGAGTGCCTGCCCCATTTTTCCTGCTTTGGAGGTCTAGAATCATTCCTTCCCTCCTCTTCATGCCCAGGGAATGACTAGCTAAGGCTTCCATATAGGAATGTATTTGAGATTAGTCAACTGCCCCTCCCTCATCAAAGATTTGGCTCTGGGACAACCCACTAAGAATTGCTAATGTTTATTGAGCATTCTGTGTGTTGCACTGGGATAAATGTCACATGGTATCTTTGCATGTGTCCACGACTCTGTGAATTGAGCAGGGACACTGAGGTTCATCGTAATCTGTTTCTACTGGACCCTCACTTGGCTGATTCTGAAGTCGAGCTCTAAGGGCAAGTGAAATATCTGTGAAATTACAAACTTACCCCCAGCACAGCCAGTTTGAGAACAGCTCACTCTCCTTCTCTTTCTCTGCATGTTGGTGATATATATCATTTTATGTAGAGTGAAAAACTTGGATTTCAGCGTTGGCTTTCCACATTTTTTTTTTTTGAGACACGGTTTCTCTGTGTAGTTTTGGTGACTGTCCCGGAACTCGCTCTGTAGACCAGGCTGGCCTCGAACTCACAGAAATCTGCCTGGCTCTGCCTCCCAAGTGCTTGGATTAAAGGCATGAGCCACCACCGCCAGGCTCTTTTTTTTTTTTTAAACAGGGTGTGGGCGTGAACTTAGGAAGGCCATTGGACAAGCCTCTTAGTTCTTTCCTCTAAGTGTCAGGGAGTCAAGTGCTTTTTAGTTCCTTCCAGGGACATAGGGAAGCTTCAGTCCTACCTCCAATGCACTTGAAAACACCACATAGAACAAACTGCTGTTGTTGTATGATGCTGTCCATCTCTTACATCCAACACTGTCAGACTTTGGATTGCTTTTCTCTGACTGGATGTCCTTTCAATCTCAGAAAAACACAATGTCTGGTTACCAATCACCTCAACCCTTAGGATTGTGGATTGTGTTTGTAAAAGGAAAAGTGTCAGGTTTAGCTCCAAAAACAGCCGAGGAACTTGTTATGGGGAGGGGTAGGGGAGTGCAGGGGAGAGGTGTTGAAAGTGCCCAGTGTGTGCATCTGACTTAATGAGTAGAAGTGATCCACCTCTGTCAGTAGCGAAGGGAGGACCAGGTGGAGGACTGGGAAGCTGCCAGGCCTAGGAGCTGCTCTGCAGCCAGCAGGGAGAAGAGGAGTCTCTTTGAAAGAGAGAATGAAGTGGAAAGTCTTAGCTCCCATGCTTTTTCTTCCCGGAGCAGTATAATTAGTGTTGACTTTAGTCCCTCGAACTATTCAGGTTTGTTTACTTGGCAATTATTTCTTCCTTTCCTTTCTGTGTTTGCTCTATCTTAATGGACTGATTAGACCTGTGGGCTGTCAACAGATACAGTGGGTGCCTGGGAACGTGCCTCCCTAGAGGGAAGGTGAGGCAGGGTGCCAAGAGAGGCCTAATGCAGGGTGTGGGTACCGGACTCTTAGAGCTCATCTCTAGGACGTTCCTTCCTGAATGGGAATGAGCACTTCTTGTCATTTCTGAGACCAGTCCCTGGAGGGCAGAGTAAGGCAGCATGGGGCAATCTGGGATTGCTTCTGTCAGTCACGTGACCAGGCCTTTCGGTCTCCTTAAGCCTCAATCACTTCCTCTACAAAACAGGAAGGGGGGCTGTAGCAAATTGGTGCAAGGCAATTGAGATTGAGTCCTTTAGTCCAATAGATGCTAACGGAGCAATTGCTATATCCCAGACTCTGTGGTAGGTCTCAGAAACACAGTAATGAAAATAGAAGATTCAGGATCCCAGGCAGATCACCGTCTTCTAAGTCCATGCATAGTAATAAAAGGGAGTCTAGCTCTATTTCTAAAGGGAGGAATCTGTGTTGTGGAGAAGTGGGGTGAGTGCTGTTACCTGGCCTCTAGGACAGGTAACATTTGAACAAGGACCTCGAAGAGGTGAGACAAGTCTCAGAGCTATATGCCCAATGCAGACCACAAGGGCAGCATCAGACACTGTGTGCGAAGACCCTTGGTGAGGGGGAAAGCTTGTCTACGTCCATGATTTTGTTATTATGAACTTGACCCTGGTACTTCAGCACTTCACAAAAGGCACAAGTTGTCTCTCTCTGTTTTCATTTCTACAGCATCTGTCTTGGATTAACCACTTCCAGGGTCATGTCTGGAAGGACCAGAAGAGATTCCTTTAGAAACCAAAGGGGATCAAATTGACGTTGCATTCTCTGAGGCCCAGGTTTAAAAATGAAACAAACATGGAGGGGCTGTCAAGTTGCCAAGCGTTTTCTTCAGGGAGCCCAGCCTGCATGCTGCACCATGACGGGGTGCTCTTCTCTCTACACTCTTCCTTTGGTTGTTCTAGAATGGCAGCCCCTCCGCCCTGCTATAAAATGTCCGCTTTCACTGACATTTAGAAACAGTTCCGAGTGCTTTGGACGAACAGCTCTCTAGATGTACAAGAAGCTTCAATTATTCTGCCTGAGAAAATAACTTTTCAGAGATGCTCTTCAGCATCAGGAGGCCTCGGCTGAGACAGGTGGGAGAGTTAATGAGCAGAATTGATGATGACAGGTAGGAAAATTCATTGTCAGTCAAGAAATGAAAGAGACGTCAGCAGGGCAATGGAAGGTAGAGCTGTTTGTTACAAGATGGGCTATGGCAGGGAGAAATGCTCTGGCTACCAACTACCAACGTAAATTGATACCTCTCTGAGGCTGAGGGATGGAGCTCAGAGGCTGTCTTAATCATTGTTCTATTGCTGTGAAGAGACACCATGACCAAGGCAACTCTTATAAAAGAAAGTGTTTAACTGGGGGCTTGCTTATAACTTCAGAGGTTTAATCAATTATTATCATGGTGGCATTCATGACTCTGGAGAAGTAGCTGAAAGATTCATCCTGATCTGCTGACAGTGAGAGAGGAGAGACTGGCCTGGCATGGACTTTTGAAACCCCAAAGCCTACCCCAAGTGATACGCAGAAAGTCATACCTCCTAATCCTTCTAATCCTTTTGAAGAGTTCCACTCCCTGGAGACCAAGCATTCAAATATGTGAGCCTATGGGGACCATTCTCATTCAATCCACCACACATCGTAATGTGGGATTTAAAAGGCTGGGGTGGTGGTGCGGGTGGAGTTTAGGCTACTGTGGTAGTTTGAATGTAATTGGCCTCCGTAATCCCATAGGGAATGACATTATTAGGAGGTGTGGCTTTGTTGGAGTGGGTATGGCCTTGTTGGAGGAAGTGTGTTACTGTAGGGGTGGGCTTTAAAGTTTTTTATGCTCAGGATACCACCCAGTATCTCAGTCGACTTCCTGTTGCCTTCTGATCAAGATGGAGCCAGCATCATATCTGTTTGCACACTTCTATGCTCCCCACCATGATGATAATGGACTGAACCTCTGAAACTGTAAGTGAGCCACCCCAATTAAATGTTTTCCTTATAAGAGCTGCCCTGGTCATGGTGGCTCTTCACAGCAACATAAAAAACCCTAACTAAGACAGCTACCTCTTGTTTTTCAACTTCAAAGGATGGTAGCCTTAGCCAGACTTCACTGAGCCTACATCATCTGCTTAGCTCAGGTAAGATGACTACTTCTAGAAATTTCTATCTTTGATATGACTAATAACAAAGGTAACTGGTTTCAGAGTCTCGGTATTGCTGAATTTGAAAAAAAATGTATCGCTCAAGACTCACATGGAAGGATGAGCAACACTGTGGGAGAGAGGTGTCCTAGAAGGATCGGGTGGATTAGAACCCTGGTCTGTATTCTAAGTTCGGGACTTCCGTCATTTCATGTCGCCTAAGAAGCTGACTGCCCTATGTGAACCAGTTGTTATTTGTTGATTGGTCAGTTCATCAGTGTTTTGCTTACTATAGCCACAAGAGAACTTCTTGTTCTAGTTAATGCTCAATGACAGTTACTCGTGGACCTAGGATGGCTGGACTCTAAAATTTGTAGAGAAATTAGGCAACCAAATTCAACAGATTAAGATGGAGATGGAGTACTTGGCTTCAAACCCTGACATTCTGACTATGGGGCTTGGACAAGGCATGTACTGTGGATGCCTGGGAAGGAGCTTAATGGACATGGGTGGGTATCTGAGCCAGTCCCCTTTATTTATAGTCCTGGGTGAGCAGATCGTTTCTGTGGGAGGCAAATTCGGTGGTTGGAAAGATCATTCTCAAGCCAACCAAAATTCACATATTCCTCTTAAATATATTCATGCAGTGGTACTTTTTTGGACCTCAGTCTTCTTGCTAGAACATTAAAGATCACAACATGCCCTATTCTGCGTCACCAACAAGATAGAGTTATAGAAGACATATTTCTTAAAATGTACAATACAGTAAAAAGCACACAGGATGTCTCCGCTTCTTACCATGACACTGAAGAGTCCCTTCGAGCTTTGACTTCTTGCCCTATAAAATGGAAACACATATCCATACCCTTTTTTCCTGGTGGGATTTTTGTCAGGTCCAACAGAGGAGACAAGGAGAGGACGGAACAGGATGCAGCAGAAGCACATAACATTCGGAGCTGGAGAGCCTGGCTTGCAGCCCTCACTGCGTAATCACTGGGTACTTATGCAAACATCCTTCTGAGATTCAGAACTTCTCAGAGACTCGGTTTTCTTAGTGTATAAATGGACAACCTTGCTCTTTCCTTCCACAAGGTTGTGAAAGTCAGTTGAGATAACCCATTTGCCTATGATTTCAACACTGTTACTGAGTGCGAATTCCAGAGCACACACCGGGCCTCTGCCATGCCTCCATTGTCTGTCTACTGCCCCCCCCAGTATTGCCTACTCTGCTGTGTTCCTCCGATGTGTTGAGCCTTACTTGTGGCTTCTGGGATGACAGCTCCATGTGATCATGAGTAGTGTCTGAATGCTAAGGCATGAATCTCAGGAAAGCCCCAGGGATGCCCAGGGCTGAGTACTTACTAGTCTTCCCTCAGAACAAGAGACTCTGCTTCTCTCTGGTCACATTCATGGTGAATTAAGAAGGCTGAGACAAGCCATTTCTCCTGGGCCTCGGGCGATGTTTCACTTAAGCACCCTGCAGGTCTCTTATCTGGCTCTAGACCAAGTTTCAGGCTCAAGTTCTCTTGTATTCATGGGTAGGAAATACCAGAGGTGGAAACAACCTAGTCTACTGCTTTGACCATATAGATGAGGAATCAGAGGCTTGAGAAAATCCTTACTCTATCAATAGTTAATGCAAATGACCAGACACGGACCCAAGTCAGAGCTCTTTGATTTCACTTTGTGTTGTTGCGCATCAGCAAACATCGAGGGGCCACAACATGTTAGGCTTCTTTAGATTCAACGTGAAGAGCTGTCAGTGGCTGGTAAGAATGGAGTGGGGACTTGGGAAAATCAAGGGGAGCCTGGAGTCTGAGGCAGTGATAAGTTCTGTGTGGCATTCTCCATTAGGCTTTCAGGTGACGGATATCAGGTGAGTTGGTGGGAAACAACTTGGTGAACGGGGCCATCCGCAGATGCTCAAAAGAAGCAAGGTTATCCCCAGACCCCCTGAAACAGCTTAACGCCACTGAGTCATCAACTTGTAAGCAAAGGCCAGATCCCACTGCCCACTTAACTAAACGCCATTCTTTTTTTTTTTTCTTTAACATTTTTTTTTTTTTTTTTACTAATTTATTTGTTGTGCATTGTTGTTTTGCCTGTGTAAGGGCGTCAAGTCCCCTGGAACTATTGTCACAGACAGTTGTGAGCTGCCATGTGGGTGCTGGGAATTGAACCCGGGTCCTCTGGACAAACAGTCGGTGCTCTTAACAGCGAGGCCGTCTCTCCAGCCCCGACTAAACGCCATTCTAGAAGCGAGCACTCATACCAGATTGCCCTGAAGTCACAATCTGGTTTGATTTCACAACTCTTCAAGCTTATTTCAACCTCCAAAATGATGTTATTAGCGTGTCCATCCACACACGATATATTTGTCAGCATCTGCTTGCTACACTGTTCTTTACGTTTCCTTATTAGATTTATTAGTTTTATTTTATGTACGAGTGTTTTGCCGATAGGTTTGTATGCGCACTACAGA
>CABHPR010141074.1:20917-43417 GCA_902168415.1 Peromyscus melanophrys | reverse complement strand
TCCCAGTGAGGGCCCAGTGTCAGTAGTGTAGCAGAGACCTGGGGCCTGCAACAAACCAGTGATCTTTGCGACGAACGCCTGCATGTAAAGATGTGTGGATAAAGGGGTTTACTGCGAGACTCACTGTGTCACACTGCAGCTTCCACGACGAGATTTCCCTTTCTTCCTTTTTTTCCTTTTTTATCTTAAATTTTATTTTGTTTTTTTTTTTGGGGGGGGGGTTGCAGGGGCAGAGGGCAGATTCCAGGGGACGGGAGATGGGTGGCATTGGGATGCATGATGTGAAAGACACAAAGACCAGCTTGTTTTTAAGGTTCTTTTAATGTATATGTGTGTGTGCCTGTGTGAATTCATATGCACCACATGTGTGTAGGGGACCACAAAGGCCAGAGGGTGTCAGGTTCCCTGAAACTGGAGTCACAAGTAGTTGGGAGCTGCCTGATGTAGGTACTCGGAACTAAACCCATGGCCTCTGCAAGAGCAGCAAGTGCTTTTAACCACTGAGCCATCTCTTCAATCCTGGGAGCAGCATTTTTAACTGTCCATTTTAGTATATAATGTGTTCAGGTTGAAAAAAAGATACTTTTACTATTTTTGAAAACAAAACATGAATAATAGTGCAGGTAATTTTTTTTAGTGGGACTTTAATGTGTTTGTGTGTGTGGATACTGTGTACAGAAACATACATACGTGTGCTAGAGGTCAATATCCGGTGTCTTCCTCAGTTGCTCTCCACCTTATCTTTTGAGGTAGGGTCTCTCACTGTCCTGGAGCTTGCCAGTTTGGCTAGACTGGTTTACCATTGAGCTCCAGAGACCCGCCTGTCCCCGCCGTCCCAGCACTGAGACTAAAGCTCCGTGCCACCGGGCCTGGTGTTCCAGTGTGTGTTCCGGGACCCAAACCCAGACCTTGGGGTCTGTCTGCACAGCGAGCGCTTTACTGACTGATCGTCTCCCACCCCGAGTTTTAAAATGCTGTCTTGAGATGGCACTTGCTTGTACATTGTGAGGTGAGCTTTGCAGAAACACCCGTGTACTGCCTCTCCTGTTGCACTGTGGATTTGAAGTGATAAGGAAAAGTATTACAGCAGGAACTGCAAAATCTGCTCTAAGAAAAACAGAAAATAGCCACCTTCATTCACTGCATATTGCCACTAACCTTTGTCAATTTTGTCCTTGTAGTCAAAGAGGAAAGTCAGCTGGGCGGTGGTGCTTACACCTTTAATCCTAACACTCAGGAAGCAGAGACAGGTGGATCTCTGAGTTCGAGGCCAGCCTGTACTACAGAGCGAGTTCCAGGACAGCCAGGGCTACACAGAGAAACCCTGTCTCAAAACAAAAAACAAAAAGAAAAGAGAAAAGTCAAAGTCAGTTTAGAATTTTTACCATTTTTGTTAACAAACAAAAAGCAATTGCTTGAGAAGACATCTCTTCATTCATGGTGAGGATAGTCATTGAGAGGTGTGGGAGGTGTTGAGAACAGCAGCGGAGAGAACATCTTTGAAAGGTCTTTTTCATTTTGTTCTTAAAAACAATAACCACGTAACACATTACAGTAAAAACACATCTCTCCTGAGCCCAGGTTCTGATGATGCAGCCCGATCCAAGAAGTAGGTAGAGTCTCGGCCCGGCTCCTGGAGGAGCTGCAGAGGGCTGAGAAGTCCAGGACCAAGAAGTAGGTCCATCACCTCACAGCCACAGTACAGACACCAGTGAGGAGATGGCCTACAGGGCGTCGCTGTCTCTTCCTTCAGAGGCTCTTTAGGTTTGCAGTAGACCCAGGCATCTATTTTCTCTGTTTCTTTTTAAAAAGAAACCTTCTGTGTGTTTCTTAGTCTCAGTCACATTAGAGACCATTCAGGAGCCAGAGGTGCAGGGATGATGTATGTAAGTGGAACCTGCCTGCCTGCACCTGGAGTTAGGTGATTGAGGGGTCCCTGCAGGTATCAGACAGGAAAGCAAACCTCGAGAAAGAGACGAGAAGGAAAACCTGGTGCAGATTGACTTCGTCAACCTGGATCAGAGACTTCTGGGAGTCTAATGCCAGGCTATTCATTGTCAGCATATTTAAAACAGTACAGTTTGGGAAAAATCTTTCCAGACTGCAATCAGTCCAATTCCAGGTGCACAATAAAGCTGAAGGTGTGACTCCATAACAGTCTAGGGGAAAGAAGAGTGTAGATAATCATTCTGGGGAATTTGGGTGAAGTCTGTCTCTATAGCAAAAGGTGGGTGAGGTCTGCCCCACCCACTTTCTCCACAGGTAGCAAAGAGGTCACCAGGTTGTTAACAAAATCCACTCCCAGCCTTCTGGGCAGGAAAACAGGACCACTGAGAAGAGAACCCGTTGGGTCTCCCATTCCTAGTTTCCCTGCTGGTCTGTGGGTGCAAGGACCTCTGGGCCCCCAGTAGCTGATCCTAGAATATATGGGCCATCCAGCAGGTTTGTAAGCAGCATCCTCAGCCTCCACCTATTAGATGTTAATGGCACCCTCTCCCCCCCCCCCCCCCCCCCCCCCCCCCCCATTTGCTAAAACCTGACGTCTCCAGGCTTGGCAAAATGTCCCTTAAAGGGTAGAATTGCTTCCTGATGAAAACCACTGGAGTAGCCACAATGCCTTGGTGCAGGGCCAGCAAGGCCACATTTTTTTCCTTTATAGAGTGTTTTAAGAGTTACCCTAAAAATTAAATGAATGATTGTGTACACTATAAGGAATATCTAAGATGACTTGGGCCTATATAATTTTCAAAACAAGTGTAATCAATTGACTATAATAACTGGAGCTGTAGTGGGGAAATTTGTGGAATGTTATCTGAAGCAGGATCACTTTCTGGTGAACCCATCAAGATTCTGTGGGAACGGCATGCATGTGGTGGAGAGACGTATATGCAGGCAAAACATCCATGCACACCAGAAAACTTCTTAAGTTTGGGGTTTGTTTATCTAAGTAGGTCTCATGTAGCCCATGTTAGGTGAGAACTTACTGTGTAACTCAGGTTGGCCTTGGAACTAGTCATTTTTATTTTCTATAAATTGCCGCTAAGCTGCTCTTCTGAGGGAAGGCAAAAGAGAGAAACAATGGTCTATTACTCCCAGAGCATAAACTACCTTTTCATTGTGGATTACTAAGATAAATGTGTACATAGAAGACTTATATAGTAATCATGACACTTCAAATTATTTTAGGACTGCTAAAGTTTTCAGTGTTTTACTGATCAGAAACTGGCTATTTCTGTACACATTTTTATGCATGATGACTATATCTCAGACACCATTCAACACTGAATGTAGCATAGACCCAAATCCTTGGTGTTGTAGATCTGATATCCTACAAGGAAGAGAAAGTTAGTAGCAAGTTTGATGTTGAGAGTGCGGAGGGACTGGGGCCTTAAGCCACCGGTGCTGGGCCTTTGAGGTGGCATTTAAGCAGGTGCCTGGAAGAATCAAGGGAAACAGGGATGAAGACCTGGAGCATTGTCAGTCAGGCAGAGTGACCATGTGATGTGAGACCTGGAAGGCAGGGGCCAAGAAGTCCTGCAGCTCAGACTCAGGACCTTGGAGCAGGGCTTCACAGGGCGCTTCACAGAGATGAGGCTGAGCCACTGGAGGATTTTAAGCAGAAGAATAAGATTTGACACACATTTTCAGAACACTACCAGAATAAGGTATACTCACACTTCCGTAACTGCAGTCCACCAGCGACACAGCTCTGTAGGTAAAGTACTTGCCACACAAGCCTGTCGAAATGAGTTCAGTGCTCAGAATCCACAGAAAGGCGGAAGGAGAGAGCCAGCATGGCACGTGAGCGCACACACGCGCGCGCGCGCGCGCGAGCACACACACACACACACACAGACACACACCCCCCGATAAGTATTTCTAAAAGCTCACCGTTCTCTGGGAAATAACAGAGACAGGCAATGTCTGTGCCAGGCATGGTGCCCGCATGGACTTGAGTGATAGGAGTAGAAATGGTGTCGGTGACTCTGAATACATTTGGAGTGCATTAGCAACAGTCTATGCGAGTTTGGATATGAAATAGATCGAAGTGGAGCCTCCAGAAGAATTGAGCACTCACTGCTCTCTGAGATATGGGAAACTGGAAAGAAAAGTAGAGAAGAGGATCCAACTTGTTTGTGATGTCTTCCTCTGGGTGTCTAAGAGGCTGTGTTCATTGTGCACAGAAAAGTTGGGGATCACTAACATATAAATTTATCTCAATGCATGTTTGTTTTCTTCTGTTAGAATATGTATTACAAATAATTTTGAATCAGGTGTTCGTTAGCTTAATGCTAATTGCTCATTCCCAGCACATTTGCAGAACTTTGATCAACTATCTACTGTGTGCTGGAAGACACAACAGTGTTTATTCCTGAGACTCTAGTAATCAGTCCACTGATGCAGTATAGTAAATGACACTGCTTTAAATGTTCAGAGTGCTCTGTGAAAGAACAGAGCTCTGAATCTGCCGGCAATGACACTGGTTGTGGTGACGAGGGAGGCAGCACAGCTTTACCAGACAGGGAAGGCAAAACCAGGTATCCAGGCAGTAGAGCAGCAGCCAAAAGAACAGGAAGGCAGGGACACACTCCATTTCAAATAGAACTGTTCTGAAGCAAATATACATAGAAGGAGGAACATGTTTTCTTACACCGAGACAAAAACATTGCTATCTAAAAATCATGACCCTACAAGGACAAAGATATAAGTTACTTTTATCATTTTAGACAAAACTTGTCGGGGGCATAGGTAGCAGAGCAGCCAACAAAAGCAAAGCTGTTTATGACACTGACCCCAATGAACCCCAGAACCAAAGGTATCAGGAGAGGGAGGGGTGCTGGCTGCGAGTGTGTGGAGGAGTGACAGGGTTCCACATCCCCCTGGAGTCCAGGCAGAATGAGATGAGGCTGCCGCAGAACGTGAGAGAAACACTTAAAAGATATTTAACAGAGGGGCTGGGGAGATGGATCAGGGTGAGGAGAGAGTGGCTGCTCTTCCTAGCATCTACATGGTCTCACAACTGTCTGCAGACAGACATGGCAGGCAAACACCCATACCATAAAATAATAATATTTTTTAAAACATATTTAACAGAGTCAGAGCTGGGAGATGACTCAGTAGAATGCCTTCCATACAAGCAAAAGCACCTGAGTTTGGATCCCCACCACCCATGGAAAAAGCCTAACGTGGTGGCACAAGCTTGTGACCCTAGTCTGGTGCAACAGATGTAGCAAGATCTCTGGAGCTTGCTGACCAGCCAGTCTAGCCAAATCAACAAGCTCCAGGTCTCAAAAAATAAAGTGGAAAGCAATTGAGTAACATCTGGCACCCACATAAATACATGCACCCCCATATACATGTGAACATGTACACATCCATACATCATACCTGGCACCCATATAAATACAGGTACACCCATATACATGAACATGTACACATGCATACATCACACATGGCACCTACATAAATACATGCACACTCATATACATGTGAACATGTGAGCATGTATACATCACACCTGACACCCACATAAATACATGCATACTCATACTCACATGAACATGTACACATGCATATATCACATGCACATACTCAAACAAGATATTTAACAGTCAAAATGAGTAATTGTGAAAGTAGGCGACAGAGAAGCATAACTCAAGTATTTATGTAGAGGAAACGTAGGAGGAAGAGTTGGGGGTGGTGATGTCAGCGTGGGGCAGGTGTTCTTGGGTCTTATGATTTGGTTGAGCTATCCGAACTCCTCTGCCAAAGTCACCGTGATATGTAGACTGTGGTAAACACTGAGGAGGAATGTGCATCTTTAATTATTAAAATGTAGCCTGGCTGAGGTTGATAAAGGGGTGAGACATCCCAGGACAGATCATAAATTAATAGGCTAGAGTGGACCTGCAGAGCAGTGATGTCCAAGTGGAGTAGAGGAAACATGGATAGAGAAGGGGGGTCTGGAGAGCAAGCAAGAACGGTGCCCCGAAGACAGGGAGATGGACTTCAGGAAGACACAGTGGCTTGTGAAGCTTGGGGCTGAGACTGTCACTCAGTGGCAGCGCTTGCATGATATCCGGATGCCCTGGATTTCATATGCAGCACTGAGAAAAAAAATCGTAGACTTTACCAGCCAGAAGCCACTGATTTTGGAAAGTCATTGGGGACATAGAGGCAGAAGCAGAAGAGCATCGGGTGTGAAATGAGAGGTGGGCGTGAGGAGTGGTCTAGGGAAGCTTCTCCTTAAGGATGAAGAGTGGCCATTTGTTGGCTGCAGGGACAGGGGAGTAGAAAAGGAGAAACTGAAGTGCCAGGGAGCATAGCAATGAGGAAGGACGTCTGTGGGATGGAGTCATCCATAGAGAGTGGACGGGTTAATCCTGAGAAGTACTGGAACAAGGACATCTGTGGGATGGAGTCATCCGTGGAGAGTGGACGGGTGAATTCTGAGAAGTACTGGAACAAGGATGTCCTGTGGGATGGAGTCATCCGTGGAGAGTGGACAGGTGAATCCTGAGAAGTACTGGAACACTGCATATGGAAGAGAGGACTTAGGAGTCAACCATCTGAACCAGGAGGACATTGGGCCAGCACACTTGTAGAGCAGGACCAGGACCAAGGGAAGGCTGCACTCTTCTCTGTTGGCAAATACAGAGTCTGGATAAAGCTCTCCTCGTTTGAGCCTCAGAAAGGGGAGAAAGCCAGCTTGGAGTGATGGGAAGTACAATTTACCAGGAAATATAAACAACTTTTTAGAATTTGATCACAATATAAGTTAATAATTATATTGCTAATATAGCATATTAGTAATCAATAATAAAGTGGTATTAATAATTAATAATAAATTAATAATAATTTATTAACTTATTGTTTTAATAATAATTTATTAAAAATTGTTATAGGAACCAGAAGAGAATGTAGAGAAATATTTGGCCCCTTCTGTCTCAGAAACAGAAAGTTACAGACCAAAATAAAAAGACCATAGGACGACACAGAAGAAGTGTGACTGGCAGGTGTGCTCACAGAGAAGGCTCTTCTGGAAACTAAAAGCATGTGGTAGAATTCAAGTCAAGTGTTTGGAAAACTGGGAGGTTTTTACAGAGAAAACCAAAGAAAAAAGAATTTGATAAAGAAGACAAGAGAGGACTGAAGAGCTAGCTCAGAGGGTAACGCCTGAGCCTGATGACCTGAGTTTAACCACCCCATCCCCCGCACCCTAACACATGGTGAAAAGAGAAAACTGACTCTCAACACACACAATAATATTAATAATTTCAAAGTTAAGTACAAATGTTCAATTGAGACAAAAAAAAGACAAGCAAGAGAGACAATCTAAGAATTGTAGGTGTTGCCAAAGACTAAACCAGAACAATGGTAATGAAAGCAGAAATCAGAGATATAGTAGAAGAAAACATTCCAGAACAGAAAAAGAACCCATCTCCTCATCTGCAAAGAAAGTCAGACCATGGTTGCCAGCAATGCCGTGGACACAGCAGAGCCATAGTCTTAGAAACTGGGCCTAGCAACTGTGCTCATCTCACTTCCTGGAGAAGCAAAAGCCTGGCTTGAAAACTTAATTTGGAAGTTCAGTAGAAAGCGGAGGCAAACTTTAGAGCCCAAACGGGATTTTTTTTTTTCTATGTTCAGTCAAGTGAGGATAGAAACTAAGTCAGGCAGTTGTGGTGCACGCTTTTAATCCCAGTACTCGGGAGGGAGACAGAAGCAGGTGGATCTCTGTGGTTTCAAGGCCAGCCTGGCCTACAAAGCTGTTACACAGAGAAACCCTGTCTTGGAAAAACAAAAAGAAAAAAAAAAAGAAAATAAACTAGTTTTTAACATCTAGCTAGCAATTATTAAGTATCATTTTGATGATAGTTGTGGATTATGCTGTATGCCTCCTTACTCTAAGGCCGTCAAGAAGTATGGTTTAAGCCTGGCTGGATGGTAGGTGCCTGCAGCCCAGCAGTACTGCAGGAAGCTAGACGAACAGCCTGGGCAGCAGTGAGAGCAGGAGAAGAGTGCAGAGCTGGATTCTGGTGGACAAAACATTACAGTGCCAGCACACCTACTGTGTGAGCAGTGCTCCGCTCCTACAGAAACCACTCAGAAACCGCTGTGCCCTGCCAGTGGAAGCCAGTACAGGCTCCCTGGAAACTGGAGGAGTTAGCTCTCATGAGCCTCTGAGTGTTTGGAAGTTTGGATTTGTGGGGGGTCTTCTGCTTTGTAATTTATCCCAAGGAAATAGACATATTTTGGAACTACTTTTTCAATTAAATCAATACAATTTCAGCACATCATGAATATTTTTCAGGTATTAGACACTTATTTTTAGGGATTAAAATATAACGTAGTTGGTAGAGCACTTACCCAGTAACCCAGGAGCCCTAAGTTTGATCCCCAGTGTTGCTGAAGCTCGGTATGGTGTTGCTTGTCTGGGAGGTAAGAGACAGAAGGGTTAGAAGTCATAGGCTAGCCCCAGCTACATAATTAGTTGTAGGCCACTCTGGGCAACATGCATGATACTCTGTCTCAAAACAAACAAACAAACAAACTAGCTGGTTATTTTTTTCATTTTTCTTTTTATTTATTCTTCTCTTATACAATACATCCCAACTGCAGCCTCCCCTCCCTCCATTCCTCCCACATAACCTCTACCCTGGCTCCCAGGCTCACCTGTTTCCTTTCAGAAAAGAGCAGGCCTCCCAGGGACATCAGTCGAACACACTCTAACAAGACACAATGAGACTAGGCACAAACTGTCATATCAAGGCTGGACAAGGCCACCCAGTAGGAGGAAAACAGTCCCGAGAGCAGGCAAAGAGTCAGAGACACCCCCACTCCTACTGTTAGGGGTCCAACAGAAACCCCAAGCTAAACAACCTCAGCATGTATACAGAGGACCTGGTGCAGACCCATGCTGGCTTGTCCATGGTTGTCGCTTCAGTCTCTGAGCCCCTGTGGGCCCTGCTTAGTTGATTCTACCAGTGTGTTCTCCTGGCTCCTACAATCCACCCCCTCCCCTTCCTTGTGTTTCCCTGAGCTCCACCTAATGTTTGGCTGTGCGTGTCTGCATCTGCTCCCATCAGCTGCCAGAGGAAGCCTCTCTGATGGCTGTTGTTCTAGGCACCGATCACTGTGTATAGCAGAACATCGTTAGGAATCGTTTCAGTTATTTTTTTTTTTTTTTTTTTTTTTTTTTTTTTGGTCAATCATATTTGGTTCTACCCTAGGTCTCTGGGATATACAGCTTCTTGTTCCTGACCATCCAGGCAGTGTCAGGCATTGGCTCCCTCTCATGGAGTGGGCCTCAAGTTAGACCAGTCATTGGTTGGCCACTCCCACAAGCTCTGAGCCACCATTGCCCCAGCACATCTTGCTGGCAGGACAGATGTGGGTCGAAGGTCATTCTCAGCTGCCTAGCAAGTTTGAGGCCAGCCTAGGGTACATGGCCCTTGTCTCTAAATAAGTAAATCATTTGTGTAAGCCCAACTAAATATGGTGAGTGAAAAGTATTTAAGTGATGAAAGGATTTTATTACTGTTTTATGCGGTGGCATGATGACCATACACACAGACATTCCGGGAGTGGAAGTGTGGAATGGATGGGGATAGACAGAGGTAGAGTGTAAAACTATTCTAGTTCCTCACCTGGGTATCAACTCAAGTGTACACATCCACCCTCTCTTGTAATTATCTTATACACATTAGAGGTTGGCTTCAAACCCAACTATAAAGTGTATGTTTAATGTGAATAATATTGATTAAAAGAATGAATTTACCAACAGTTAAAAAGAACATTTACTGGTGATATCATCCTCCTCCTTCTCCTCCTCTTCATCCTTCTCTGTACACTCTCCATTTTGTAGCCCAGTCTCCCTTACGAATCTTTATGTGTGTGTATCTGTCATTGGCACATTAATAGATATTGCGGCTCTGAGTTCTCATCCAGTGACTCCCTTGTGCTGTGCTCTTTCTGTGATCTGGTGACATGAGGACATGGCAGGTCAACAACAAGGAAGTCAGTTCTCCCAGGTCTAGCGATTGCAAGGTGTAATGGGTTTGGGGTGGGGTGGGGAGGTGAGACAAGCTCTCACTATGTGGCCCTGGCTGTCCTGGAACTCACTCTGTAGACCAGGCTGGCCTTGAACTCACAGAGATCCACCTGCCTCTGCTTCTCTTGTGCTGGGATTAAAGGCATGTGCCACCACTGCCAGGCTATAATTATATTTTAAGAGAAAACAGAATGCTGTCAGCATCCAGCCTCTGCCAAAAGGTCAGGCTTGCATTGTGGGTTGAAACTGCTCTGTACATCTTTCCTTTCCTAACTATTTTTTGTTTTGTTTTGTTTAATTTTGTTTGTTAAAAATTGTTTGTTGTTTTAATATAGGTTTGCGTTTCTTGGTTCGTCTCTGCACAGATATTGGATTAAAAGAAGTTCAAGAATATGCCACAAAACTCAAGAGATTGGAAAAAATGAAAGAAATGAGGGAACAGGTATCTCATATGGGCCGAAAGCTACTGTCTGTTAATTTTCAAAATGTCAACCTGCTGTAGCTGAAATGCACGGGGCTAGGAGCTTGCAGCAGAGGAGAGCTGGAATTTTACTCAATGGTAACAAAAACTGAAATTTTCTGGAAAATGAATGGATCTGGAAAGTATAATATTAAGTGAGGAAACTCAAACTCAGTAAGACAGAAACCACATGTTCTCTTTCATATATGCATCCCAACATGAGTGAGTGAGTGTGTGTGTGTGTGTGTGTGTGTGTGTGTGTGTGTGTGTGTGTGTGTAAGGATGAGTGAGCATAAGGACACATGAAACATGAAAGAGGAAAGGGGGGGGCACAAGAGGAGGACCAAGGGTGGCAGGGGGTAGGAGAGTTGATGGGAAGGAGAATCTACTAACACCCATCCTGTTCAAAATGCTGTGATGATTCTGTGCTGTGTATGCCAATTTTCAAAACGAGAAAAGGAGAAAGATCTTAGAAGTCAATACAGAACTAACTTTACTTGGCCTACTAAAATCTGAGAATGGCGTGTACATTTGCAGTCACTTGAGCAGACATTCCCATTGAAACCATTGCATGTTTAGTGTTTAAATGATAGCTATTCCCCCTAGAAAATAATGCAAAATGGAAAACAATGTTTGGAGCATAGTTGAGCAGGGAATGAAGAGGCGGAGTTGAACTGCTTTTTCTGCTTGACTGGACTAGGAACTGTCACTTCAGTCGCAGTCTGGGACTGAATGTGATCTGAGTAGAGCAGCTTCTACGGAAGGAATCCCTGTGGCTTCTATGGAGTCCTTAGTAGAGAGCTACTATACTAATAGATAAATAATTTCGGTGTTCCAGAAGATGAAGTAACAGAGACTAGTTTGGAAACTTGACTTTTGTTGGTGAGACCTGTGTCCCATGAAAGCCTGTCACTTGCTGTGGCATCAGTACTTTCTTTCGGAGATGTCCCTGTGTGGCAGAGTGTAGTGCCCAGAATACCATTGTCAACGCATTTCTGCAGCAGATGGAATGGCGGGGTTCCCACCTCCACTTCCTCTCCTACATTTGAGCCTAGAACACTTAGGCTGTGTGTGAGTTTTGAATAGTTGCCTTTTACCAAGAACAAATACGGTCTTCAAGCTAATATTGATATATTAAATTTGAAACTCTCTTTTTGTTTGTTTGTTTGAGCTCACTATGTAGCCCTGGCTGTCCTGGAACTCACTATGTGGACCAGGCTGGCCTTGAACTCACAGCAATCCTCCTGCCTCTGCCTTCGTAGTGCTGGGATTAAAGGTGTGCACCATCCAGCTAGAAATAAAATTCTTTTTTTTTAAGATTTATTTACTTATTGTGTATGGGTGATTTGTCTGCTTCTATGTCTGTACACTAGAAGAGTTCACTGGATCCCATGGTACTATAGTTAAAGACAGTTTTGAGCTGCCATGTGGGTGCTGGGAGTTGAACCTGGGTCCTCTGGAAGAGCAGACAGTGTTCTTAACCATTGAGCCATCTCTCCAGCCCTAGAAATAAAATTCTAAGTGAGGAATAATGTAGTGGCAAATGATGTTTATGCAATTATCCTGCCTGCAGAGAGAATCTAATTCTCACATGCTTGCAGAATGTGGCTGGCTGTCTTCGCTTCTTAGATGTGATCTAATCTCTTGTAAAAATATTATGAGCAAACTAGTTTTGCTTTAAAAGTCCTATAAAACATCAAGTTGATATTTATTTGCCAAGCTAGGCTGCACCATAAAATGTGCTGTAATGGCCAATCTATGCACTGTACCAAATACTAATAAAATTAGATAACTGCATGATAGCTTGTGACACATGAACTGCTGTAAGTAGAAGTTCAAATGATTATGATTGTAATTATGTATTTAATAAGAATCAAAGTATGCATTTAAATGAAGCACAGTTGGGAATTGAATTCATTGCTGGGGCTCCTCATACAGAACCATGGGTACATATACTAAACAAGCGTGTACCTCAGTTCCAAGTTTACAGTTTGCAGTGAGCCCAAGCTTCTACAGTCGATTCTGCAGCCTCTGGCTCTGGTGCCTGGCTTCCTAGACTTCTAAGAAGAGTAGCCTCTTGGCTTCTTAGAACTTGCGGATAATTCATAAGCAACTTTTGTTTTGTTTTGGAAACAGGGTCTCACTATGTAACCCATCCGTATAGGTTACATGGAACTCTCTGTGCAGCCCAAATTAGCCTCAAATTGATGGCAGTCCTTCTTCCTCGGCCTGCTGGAGTTATAGGTATAATTCTAAGCATAAGCTTTAGAAAACATTGATTACAAAGAATTCCTGGGCAATGTAATTTAGGGATTAAGTATACTTAGAATTACTTTTTTCACAATATTTTCAGTTGGCCGCTAATTTACTCCCATCTTAACTCTGAACTGGGTCGAATCAATGTAGTTGCTGTTCACTCTTCATTTCTCTGAGAATCACGTTGCCTCTGCTCTCTGCCACCCTCGGCCCTTGTATCTTCTCTTGCCCTCTTTGCCTTCTTACAGTCTCAACAGTAGTGGGACCCTTCTTAAAATCTGGCTGGCATCTTTGGCCTAACAGTCACAAGGACTAAAGAACTTTACTAAATTTAAATGACTAGAGTAACATCACTGAAACTGCTCTGCCTTCCAGTTACCGCTCAGCCTTTTCACTCCTCTGCGTCAAAATATTTGTATGTTTATTAAGTAGCTTTTACTTGTTTCTTGCACAGGCTTCATGCTATTTCATACTCATTGTACTTTGACAAAATAAAGCTACCTTTTTATGGTGAAAATGAATGGTTTCTTCTGAGGATGTGTCTTGAAGGGGATTCGACCAGTTTTTGACAAGCCTTGTTGTCATTGGAGGGATGCACCTGATCATGTAAACTGTACATCAGGAAGAATACTTAAACATCAGAGGAACAAACCATTTGTCAGGAACCCTAAGGGATTAGAGAAATCTTTTTAATAAATAATAGATTTTTTTATCTGCAGTTAATTCTTATTCCTGGGTGGCTCACTCAAATTCTTCCATGTTTGTCTCACTCATCACCCACATCAACAGCTCCGTGCCCATTCAGGGCCTCTTCAGTACTTCATCACTGGCCTCAGTGTCACCTGTGAAGCCCACTGTCACTTAGATATCTGTCATTACAGCTTTGCCTTTAGTTCATACTGCCATTGGCACACCTCGGTCTCTTTATATCTAAAGTCTGCGTCCACATCCATGAAGTGTCAAAAGAACACTTCACATCTTCAGGTTCCTCAGAACCTTCGGCTTCCATACGCTCTGTGCTCCCTGGCTGGTTTTCTTTTCTCCCCTCCACCCATGATGCTATTTGCATAAGAGCGTCATTTTTTGGCCCCTGCCTTTAATCCCAGCACTCAGGAGGCAGGTGGATCTCTGTGAGTTCCAGGCCAGCCTGGTCTACAGAACGAGTTCCAGGACATCCAGGGCTACACAGAGAAACCCTGTCTTGAAAACACCAAAAACAAACATTGTTTTCTTTGTTCTTCAGTGTTTCTCTTTGCATCATACATCAAAGAAACATTTTCCGGGTGCTCTCACCTAAGTTTGGCTTATCAACATGGAGTGGAGAGGATCAATGTCAAAGAAAGGTTGTAGGAGTAAAGGCCAAAAGCTTCTCATAATGGTTGGGGGTCCCATTTCAGTTGGTTGTTCTTAGATTGTAAGCCAATGGGGCAGGTCTCTGTTTCCTGGCTTCTGTAAGGAAAAAGGCATTATTAGTTATGGAAGAAAATATAATAAACTTCTGAATTAAGGATGTTCTCTTTTAATGTTGAATTTGAAGCTTGTTATCTCTGCATTTCTTGTTTAGAATCAATCCTTAGGGGTTTTTCCTTTGTAATTAAAATTTCTTCAGAGACATCATTGTTAACACCTATATAGATATATTTTGATTTATTGAAACATTTCCACATTGCTACATACTCAAATGTCTTTTTTAAAAATGTTCATTGGTGTTTTACCTGCATGTATGTCTGTGTGAGGATGTCAGAAACCCTGGAACTGGAGTTACAGACAGTTGTGAGCTGCAATGTGGATGCTGGGAATTGAACCTGGGACCTCTGGAAGAGCAGTGAGTGCTCTTAACCACTGAGCCATTTCTCCAGCCCTCAAATGTCTTTTTAATACTGACAATTTTCTATGACCAGTCAGATTTTCAGGGTTTTGTTTGCTTCCTTGTTTTGTTTTTTGCTAGAGTTCTTGGCCCCTATAATTTTATTTGTGAGCTCTTCCTGCAAGAGAAGTTGACCAGAGACATTCTGTGCAATGGCCATGTGATTGAAATCAAGACTACTTTTATCACACCTAGCTTTTACCTGGAACTGCTGCAGAATCCAGAACTAACTGACCCTGTGCTCAGAAAGGGAAGGAGGAAGGAGGGACCATTCATCTTCCTTCTGCTAACACAGGTTGCCAACAGGAAGGAGAGCCAAAGCAAAGAGCTTGGATGACCTGCTCTTGAGTGACCCTAGCAGTCTTCTCCATGTTTCTGGTAGCAGCTTCCCCTTTAATTAACTTTAGTACATCGACTTCACCGGACATTAATTATACCCATGGAGACTAGGGGTGTAGCTCAGCTGAAGTGCCTGCTGAGTATGTGGGACAGCCTGGGTTCCATCCCTAGCACTGCAGATGAAAAAACAGCTTGTTTATTGACTGTATTTTAGAGGCAGACACTGTCTAAGCACTCAACCTGTGTTAACTATTCAACTGATCTCACTGATCTTGTGATGCTGGAGAAGGGTCACTATTGACATTTCTTGGATGAGAAAGCATAGACTGTTCCAGGTCATGTGCTCTAGCTCGCTCGCTTTCTCACTCCCTTCTCCTCTCCCCCTGTACTAAGTGGGATTGGCTCTTTTTTTTTTTTTTTTTTTTTTCAAAATAAGAGTGCTATCTCTTTTTCCCATTTCAAACAATAAATATTCTTTAAAAAATTCAGAGCTGGACCTGGGGGCTAATTCTAGCTGCTCAGAAGGCTGAGGCAGAAGGATGGCAAATCTGTGGCCAACCTGAGCGACTCAGCAAGACGTGTCTCCAACAATTAAAAGAGGACTAGAGATGTAACTAGTGTTGAGCACTTGCATGGTATATACGAAGCCCTATGTTCAATCCCAGTACCATGGGGGAAAATTCAGGCAGATTCCTTTTGTAAATAATTTTGGTTTACTGAGAAAGGGTCTCAAAAGTTTCCCAAGGTGATCTCAAGCTCAAAGTCCTCCTGCCTCTGAGTTCCAACTGCTGACACTGCAGTCATGGGCCACTGTGACCCACTCTAAATAAATGTTTATTCAAATAAAATGTATGAAGAAAAAGGTGAAAATCACTCATGCCACTAGTGGAGATTGATCAATGTGTTATGCTCCCAGGCATTTTCACAAATGTATATAAACATGCATAATATGTATATTCTTTTTTTTTCTTTTGTTGGTTTTTTAAGAGAGGGTTTCTCTGTGTAGCTCTGGCTGTCCTGGAACTCTCTCTGTAGACCAGGCTGGCCTTGAACTCAGAGATGTGTTTGCCTCTGCCTCCCGAGTGCTGGGGTAGAGGCCTAAATAGATTCTTAAAAGGAGTGACTTTTACAAAAACGTTACCTTACAACTTTTAACCTCCACTTAGCCAATAACATGGGCAACTGGCAGTGCCAGCCAATGTCTGTTGCTGTTGTTTTTGCTCTTTATTGCATTACATGGCTGTTCCTCACTTAAGCACTGAGGAACTGAGAGCCATCGTTGTCATGGCACCAATGCCTCCTTCTGTGTCTACCATCACCCCCCACACCTGAAATGAGTGGGACCCTGTAAGTTTTATTAACAAAACCTGCATCTCCCATGTGGCAAGAACATCAACCTGATGCTATTTAACAAGCCGCTGCTGTATTCCTGAAATGGACCTGGTCCTTGGATGGATCAGATATGTCAGTCTAAGAGTGGAACCTGGGGAGCTACACAGGCCCCCATGGCCAGGCTGTCACTGTGGAGCCACAGAACTTAGCTGCAGCCTCCCATTTGCATTTACCCTTCATACATAAATTATATTTTTGTACCTATATGATTTTCATAGTTAATGCTTGCTCCAGAAGCCTTCTCCAACCTCAGCGTCTGATTACAATTCTAGATCCACTCCATCATTATCTTAATACACTACACCCTTGACCTTTACTTTCTCATCATGGGTGCCTCAGCTCTGCCCACTCACCCTGCTGGCTACCCCATTTGTGTTATGCCCTGTGCCTGGGACTTTCTTCCCGGGCCTCGCCTAGCAGAGCTGTTAGGTAGCTCTGTAGCTGGCCCTCCTGAGTTCCTTCTATTTCTTCTTGCCTTTTCCATAGGCTTCTTTACCTCTCACTCCACACTGACAGGGCAAGACCAACTTCTAGCCAGTTCTGGAATCCCTGGAGGGCATGCAAGAGTCAGACCCGTGGCCTGCTGGGATTGCTGTTGGCATGGCTCTGTCCCTGGGGGTTTTCCTCTGCATCTGCTGAGGAAGCATGCCATCGCCTGAGGTACTGTTGGTCAGACTTTCCCATGTACGTGGTGTCGGAAGTGAACGGCTGATTACGGCTTCACGTTCCTATTCTTTGAACCTCAGTGTCATCTTGGTGACGTCTGTACAAAATCTTTGTCATGGCTGTTAACAGTGGTTGGCCCATTAAATTCCCTCCTGGTGGGATTTGTTGATTTTTTTCTTTAATTTTGTAAATTAATATGTATGTGAGAGGAGAGAAAGAGAGAGCTACGAAGAGATACAGAGCTTGCATGTGTCACAGAGTGAAGGTCAGAAGACAACTGTTAAGAGTTGGTTCATTACTTCCACTGTGTGTTCAGGGGTAGAACTCAGTGATCAGGCTTGCACAGCAAATGCTTTTACCCACTGAGCCACATGGCTGTTATTTGTTGGATTTGAGTGCACATGGATGTTGAGCTAGAAGTAAGGATAAATACCGTTCTACACACAGGATGTTTGCAAAAACCTTGAGCCAGCAGAGACAAGAGGGAAGCCACCAGGGACACACAGGGCATCTCTGAGTAGAAGAGCTGGAGGAAGACTTAGAGGCCTAATGGGATGCTCTCATCTCTAGTCCATGCAGCAGGTGGGACCTTACTAGCCACAGGTGAAGAGGAGAGAGAATGGAGTTTTATGGGCATGGGTTGAGATGCTGAGTATACCAATTGGTGCCCTGTGGTGTCCATCTGCGTGCTTAGCCATTTCCCAATGTCCTGGGAAAGAGGGGAGTCACAGAATCAGCCAAGGCTTATGTTTCTCTTGGTGAGTGAGCCAGAGAAATGAGTCAGACAGGGCTGACCAAGGTGGGCCAGGAGTCTAGATGGACAGAAAGCAGAGGTTTAAATGGTTGTTAGGAAAATAGGGATCAAACGGGGTAGAAGGTTGTAGCTGAGGGTGGGGACAGCATGGTGGATAAAATAAGTTGGTGGTTGTGGAAGCTTACACCTCCTAAGTGTCCTGTTCCCACCTAGGGCCACCTGAGCAGGATGCAGGAGCCGACTTCACATTTGATGGGGTGGCTCTGAAGTTGGGTGTTATGATACTTGCAGCATTGCTCTTTCTGTGTAGGATGGCTTTGGCTACTTGGAATCTTTAGCTCTGTTCATAGGGTCTTCAAGGCTTTTATCATGGAGATGTTGAACATTGTCGACGGCCTTTTCTGCATGCATGGGGGTCATCGTGATTTCTGTCCTTAGGTCTGCCTGTGTGCTGTATTCCCTTTGTTAATCTGCATCTGTGAAACTGTTCTACAGCCTTGTACTGGAGCCATCGTGGTTAGGATGTATGGCCTTTTTAATGTGTTCTTGGGCAAATATCTTACTGATAATTTTTATGCCTTTGTTTATCAGTGAAATTGTTTCAGAGTGTTCTCAATTTTTTGTCCTGTCCTTACCCAGTGTTGGTATTAGGTATGCCAGATTTGTAGGATGAATTTGGAATGGTGTTCTTTCTCCTTCTGTTTTACAGAACAATTTCAGGAACAATGGTATTAGCTCTTCAAATGAATGGTGGAGTTTGGCAGTGAATCCAGCCAGTCCTGGGCATTGTTGTTAGACTCTTTATTACACCTTCAATGTCATTGCTAGTTATAGATCTGTTTAAGTTATTTCTATCTTCTTGATTCAATTCTGGTCATTTGTATGTGTCTAGGAATTTATCTATTTCTTCTAAATTTTCCAATCTTTTGGAATGTAAGTTTTCATTGTATTCTGTAGTAACCTCTGCATTTCACTGGACTCTGTAGTAATCTCACTTTTTCATCTCTAATGTTATTAATGTGAGTCTTTTTTCTCCTTAGTTTGGTTGAATTGGCTAAGGATTTTCAATCTTTGTGTTTTTTCAAAGAACAGCTGTTTGTTTGATTGAATGTCATGTGTTGTCCTCTTAGTCTCCATTTATTTCACTAATGGATTGTATTATTTGTTGCCATCTACAATTCATCTTAGTTTTGTTTTTCTAAAACCTTGAGGTGCATCATTAGGTTATTTATTTCAGCTTTCTTTAACTAAAAAACGGTATTATTGTGAGTGTGTGCATGATTGGGGTGGGGCATGCATGCAACAGTGCACATGTGGAAGTCAGGGGACAACTTTGTAGACTTGGTTCTCTTCTTCCACCTTTAGAGTGGGTTCTGGGGATCAAGTTCAGGTCACGAGACTTGCTGGGCAAGTACTTTCACCCCCTGAGCTATCCCACTGGCCTGTAATGTTTAATGTGCACGCTCAGAGCCATAAACTTTCCTCCTACAGCTGCCTCAGCTGTATTCCAAAGGTTCTGGTGAAGAGTGATCTCATCTGATTCTAGGAATTTTTAAATTTCTCCTGATTTCTTTAACAACCTGCTGGTCACTCAAAGTATATTGTTCAGTCGCCAACTCTTTGTGTATTTTCTGTTTCTTCCTGTTGTTGACTTCTAGTTCTATTCAACTGCTAACTGATAAGGTGTAAGGCATTATTTTGTTTGTTGCTGTTCAGATTTGCTTTGTAGCCTAGCATGTAACCTATTTTAGAGACTATTCCATGGGCTACTGAGAAGAATGTGTCCCGTATCCATTGGATGGAATATTCTGTAGATATGTTGAGTCTATTTAATCTATAGTGTAGTTGAACTCGGCAGTTTATTGAATTTTTTAGCTCGGATGACCTATCTACGAGAAAAATGAAGTGCTGAAGTCAGTTATTATTATTATTTCAGGACCTACCTGACCTTTTGATGTTTATTTTTATGAAATCAGGAACTCCAACATTTAGTGCTTGTATATTTACAATTATTACATTTTCTTGATGAATTGTTGGGTTGGGCACTAATACATTATATGCATGTATGAATATTAAATAAACTACTTAATTAAAAAATAGCTCTAGCTGGGCGGTGGTGGTGCACGCCTTTAATCCCAGCACTCAGGAGGCAGAGGCAGGTGGATCTCTGTGAGTTCGAGGCCAGCCTGGTCTACAGATCGAGTTCCAGAACAGCCAAGACTACACAATGAAACCCTGTCTTGAAAAAGCAAAACAAAAGATTCTGTCCTTTTTCCTGTTGACTCAGCTCTTGGGTGGTATGAATTAGTCCTGAGGGTCATGTGCTAATGCTAGTTTTGTACTCATTCTTTCCTTGTGTGTGGTTCCGAAAGAATGTACTAATTCTTCTCTACTTGTCTTCCTATTGCTTTAGCGCATAAAATCAGGCAGAGACAGCAGCGGAGGCTCCCGCAACAAACGAGAGGGGAGCTCTGGCAGTGGTGAGTGTCTTCTGTGCTCTAGAACACTGGCTTCGACAGGTTTCTAGAAACACTGAAATCATCCAGAAAGGTCCTCTATATGTTTTATGTTCTTCGTCTGTTGATTTATGTACACAGTGACACCTCCCTTATTCTAACTTGGCAAGTGATTATTCTGCTAGGTATGTGAGTGTCTGTAAATGTTACCATATTTTAGTTCTTAAATTGCATGCCTGTTTCTGCCCACTGGTTAATCCAGTTCAAGTTGGGGAATAGCATAGATGGGCATATGCTATTGCCCGTGAATGAGGTTTACTGTTAAGAGTTGAGATTCCCATTTAAAGAACTTCGCATGAGTAGTCGTGTGGTCTTGGGGATGCTGACAGCCCAGGTCTTTAGTCTGACCTCGGCGGCAGCACCAGTCTGACAAGGAGATGTGGGTCACTGTCTTGATCTTGACAGCATACTTCTGCTTGTGAGTTAGCCATAAATACTTGACATGCTCTTGAAGTTCTTGACATGTTTTCAGTTCCTTCATCTTGGCTCCTTGTGGCATCATTTGTTAATAAAACATTATAGTACATTTTCTATTCTTTTTTTCTCAGCTTCTGTCAGGTAGTGGTAGTGACAGTAGAAATGTGATCATTTTAAAGAAGCTAATTTTAAAAAATGCTAAATTAAGATTAAGATTTGGCTTTTCCTACATTCTTTCATTCCCACACTCAGCACTGTCCTACACACGACCTTGCTCTGGCTAACAAACCAACAGTGTTGCCTTGTAGCGTTCTAGTCCAGGAGCATAGCAGTGAGAAGAGGACATGAACAGGATGTGGTCCCTGCAGGCGAGGCCGTTGGCATCTAGTTAGAAAGACACAGGCTTCAGTGCCACTGCCGGGGCTGCTTGGGGAGAGAAGCACATGGTTCTGACTCCCTGTGGATAGAAGACTGCAGCTGAGACAGATTCTACCGTGAATTCGGAGCTCTATTTTGCCAACTCTATTTAGGCAGTTGTTGTTATTGGTGGCATATGTTCTTAGCCAGACCTCTACCTCCTGGCCTGTTTCTCCTTAGGCCACAGGAGCCATGACACAGTTTGAGAAGTGCAGAGGAGCAGTGCTGAGCCTAAGTGTCAGGAGTATCAAAGATGTGTGTTGTGTCAAAGCAGTGGTCCTTCCTCTCAGCATCCCATGGGCCTGATGGACACCACCGTCTTCCTACTGTCCCTATCTCCCGGACGCCTCCCCAACTCCTACTTCATAGAATCCACTTGACCTTCAGTGAGACTGAACTGAGTCTTGAGTCTGAGAGATCTAGGCCACCACTCCTTCATTAGCTGGAGGCAACTATAAAGCCAATGTGTCCCTGTCCAGAAGTTCTGAGCTGAGCAGGTTGTGAACCCAGAAGTTAGTGTGGAGTATTAACCACGTCTCCTGAAAGCTGTGTGTAACACTTCACAGTCAAGCATGATGTTCTTAATCCAGTGTCATATATGAATAGCCCCACTAAAGAGAATAAGGCCTCTAACCATGTTTTATATCCAGGAAGTTCACATATGGCCACCTAGAGAGCTGGCCTTCACAGCTTGTGGACTTTTGAACTGGAGGTGAGAGATTGAGGATCTCTATCAAAAGATGATATTAGCCAAGTATTGGGTGGCAAGAACTATGCACCCATTGAAAGAAATTCCTGAGCCAGGCCAGATGGTGCCCACCTGTGACCTCAGCCCTGGGAAGAGGAGCTGGAGTTCCAGACCAGTGTGGGCTACAAACCAAGACCCTATCATCCCCGCCTTCCCCCCAACGAAAGAAGCTTAGAAGGTTCCCCAGACGAAACTGATAGTGCTTGATCATAGCAACGGGAAGATCTGTGACCTAGGCTCTTTTAAAATCGAGTATCCTTTTCATAGCTAATCTTTAGGAGAGTAGTCATTGTGCATTAAAATTCTAGGACCAAACTGGGTGAGATGGTTCCCACCTATAAATCCCCACACTTGGGAGGCTGACACAGGAGGATTGCCACCACAGATCTGAAGCTAGCTTGTGCTAAATAGTGGGTTCCAGGTCTGCCCAGGCAACAGAAGGAGACCCTGTCTCAAAAAACTAAACGAATGGAAGGAAGGAAGGGAGGGAGGGAGGGAGAGAGGGAGGGAGGGAAAGAAAGAAAGGAAGGGAGGGAGGAAGGAAAGAAGGAAGGAAGGGAAAGAAAGAAAGAAAAGAAAGGAAGGAAGGAAGGAAGGAAGGAAGGAAGGAAGGA
>CABHPR010141074.1:0-20817 GCA_902168415.1 Peromyscus melanophrys | reverse complement strand
GAGAGAGAGAGAAAGAAAGAAAGAAAGAAAGAAAGAAAGAAAGAAAGAAAGAAAGAAAGAAAGAAAGAAAGAAAGAAAGAAAGAAAGAAAGGAAAAACATTCTAGTAGCCCTAAGGACAGCACCTCTGAATAAAGACTAGCCTGTTCTGAATGCTAACCAGCCTACACTCAGTTTTCAGAGCTGCTCCTTCATTTGGAAGCCTGTGAAATCCCTCTGGAAGCCTGAGCCTCCTGGGTTTCCACTCTGAAAGCCTGCCTTAGAGCCCCCAGGTCTGTGAAGGACGCTGTAGCCAAAGGGAGAGCTGAAAGGTAGTCTGGAAAGTCTCCAGGAAGACTGCCCTGCCCCGCAGTGGCCCTTCCAAACTGCCCTGAACTCCTGCACAGCCAGGGCTGAGGGAGAGAAGGGACCCTGTGTGTCAGGGAGCTGCCCCGGCCCTGCCTCCCCCTGCTCCACTGCCAGTTTTCATCAGGTTTGCTTTTTCCCATCCAGTCCACTTCAGGCCAAAACAAATACTGCTAACACACAAGCGAGCTTTATGCTCACAAAACGCTGGTCCAAGGAGAAACTTGGCCCTGGTGGCACTTTCCAAGCAGGGCCTCATGTCGCTCGGTTTGCTTGGCACCAGTTTAAAGGGCTACCCAGGACCTTCCCCGGGGGCTGCGGCTTCTCCTAGCACTGGCCTTTTTGTCCCTTCTTTTCTGACACCTCAAGCACGTCAATCCCGCTGTTCTCCCTTCATCCTGCTGTCGGATGTGAGCACCTCTGTCAGCACCCACCCTGCAGTCAGAATAACCAGGCTGTGGCTGCCTTCTTCTATCTTGACTTGGGAGCCCCTGCCCCCGCCCCTGGACACCCTCAAGCCCTCTGTGGCAGCACCCTTGTCCTCAGATGCTCTACCTTCCCATCCCCACTATCCCCATTTAGGGGTTCCTGGAGGCAAAGAGCCCCTTCTCCACACCTCCATGGCGAACCTGGGATTCCTGGCAGTTCATGGCAGAACTCAACTTCCATACATCCACGGATCAGATGGGAAAGAAAGGCTTTCAATAGGATCCGCACAAAGCCTGCCTTAAGCAGGAGCCAGGCCTGGTGCACGCCTTTAATCCCAGCACTCTGGAGGGTGGGTCTCTGTGAGTTTGAGGCCAGCCTGGGCTACAGAGCGAGTTCTGGGATAGTCAGGGCTGTGTAGTGAGACCCTGTCTCAAAACAAAGCAAACAAAGATGCAGGGCCTCAGCTAGCTTTGAAGTCTTGTCTAGGAGAAGAACACAAGGAACTTGGATGTGTCAGGGTTACTGATTATACAGCGTAGCTGTCTGCAGGGTTCACCTCTGAGAGCTCCAGTTTGTACTTATGGATCAGACTAGATCGTCCCTCCTTCCCCACAGTAGCTGCAGACTCAGAGTCATCGGGAAGGCTTGTCAGACTGCTGAAGCTACTCCCAAGGTTTCACTACCGAGTCTGAGGAGCTCCTGGCCCGGCTGTCCCTGCTGTGGCACCCCAGCCCGTGCTGGAAGAACCACGGCTCTACTCTGAGTTAATGCCCAAACTGAGTGTGACAGTTACAGGAAAGGTCATTCCTGCTGTTACCACAGTCAGTCCCCAGTGCGTGCCAGTGCGCTCATCTGCCTCAGGTCTCACCCTGTCCCTGTCACTACAAGGTGTCACCCTGAGGTGCTCCTTCCCATGGTGTAGGAATTATGCGCACAGCCGTGGAGCTGGCCTCCACACTGCCTGGGACACATTTATCCTCCAGTATATACCAATTGCTGTAGGTGTTTTGGAGACACACTTGCAGTGGTGGCCCAGGTTTACCTTGAAACTCACAGCCATACTCCTGCTTCAGCTCCCCATGTATGAGGCCACAGGCACGCCCAGAGTTTTCAGAACTTTATTTTGACTAAAGTTAAGTGAACTTAAGTATTTGTAACTACTTGAGGTAAAAATGCATTACAAGCAGAGGTTGGGGGCAAGGTTTAGCAGCTATTGATAGACATGCAAAAACACTAAATCAAGAATGTCAGCACCATCCAAATCAGAAGCACATATTCACAGTTTCAGAGTAGTCCCAGTGTTCCTGTTCTCACCTAGTGTGCTGGCTCCACTGAAGAGCCAGGGAGCCATCTGCACATCTGCCTGTCCTTCTCCTGGGTGCCTGTCCTCGAGGATACTTTACAAGGATGCTTCCTGGTAAAGCATTCACTGCCCCACCATGGCTTTGTAGATTCGTCTGAGTGCTTTGTTACTAAGGTTTTGTTTTAAATTGCTCTTTTTCATTTGCTCTGTGTAATTTTAGTGGCTTGCTGTGTTTTTCATGTGATTTTGTCAATGTCCTGGTTGTGAACTCCTCCAGTGAAAATATATCTGTTTTATGCTCCAAGTGATTTTATAATGAAAAGCACTATGGCTCAGTGAACAGAAATTCACTTTTCAGTCAACTTTCTGAAGAACATTTTAGTTTTGTAAAAGTGCAAATTTGCTTTGGAGATTATAGTCCCAAAGCAGGCAGTTTTTGTTGTTTTTGTTTTTGTTTAGAAAACACCTTTCCATAGTTTTTCTGGGGTTTTGTGGTATTGCAAGCAGAGAACGAAAAGGCCACACTCCTATGCCTCCAGGAGAGACTCCCAGACTGTGTCCTGGAGTGGAGGGACCACACCTGAGTCACCTGGAGGGAGGGAGTGGCCCACTCTTGTGGAGAAGCAAGCCCTGAAGACCTGGACTGTCATGTCTCTGAGTACTGCTCCTGCCATTGCACCTAGAGCAGCCCTTCACTCCCGAGATCAAGGGGACGGTTTTGCTGGACCCCCTAGTTTCTGACCACTTTGCAGCACGTATGCCTTCTTAGGGATAAGCATTAGAGGATGGAGGGACACGCCATGCCAAAACCCCTCAGCGTTAGAATCCAGAACTTTGCACATGGTAGTACCCACTGTTAAGCTGCTCCGTGGGGTGTACCATTTGGTTTAGTAATCTGAAAACCAAACCAGACCATGCATGGATAATCTAGGATTACAGACCACATGTCAGTGATATGATTCCATTCTGCCATTGAATTATGAAAGCATCTACACACATTATATAAATGAATGGGCATCAGACTAAATTATCAGACATAAGGATTTGAAGACCATGATATTTAAATGTTCCAATATATTCTTCTTTGCCTTTTGCAACCACTGAAAATAAGTAACCTTTCCTTAGCTTGCTGTATGTACGAAAAGACCCAGGTCTGTAGTGTGCCAGACCCTGCGCAGTCTAAGCTGGCCATGATGGTAGTGACAGGTAGTACTGTCCTTGTGGTCTAAGTGCCAGTTTACAGTGATCTGAGCAAATATACTTCCTGGGCTGTGAGATTCTGTGTCCATACCCTTCTCCTAAGATGTTAGTTACGCCTCAGCTCCTTAACAGCTGTGTGGTTTTGTGGCCCACTTCTGGTTTTCAGGAGAACATATGCCTTTCCTCCGGCCTTTAGCTTGTACTGAGTTTAAGATCACTGTGGTTAGTCCCCTGAACTCACTCGGTGTCTATGAACCCCTTTGTCAAATCAAGCTCTTTGTCATAGTTCCCTGTCAGTAACATGAGAGGAGACTAGGACCCTGCATGGAGGTGCCAAGAGGAAGAAGTGAGATCACACAGAGAGAGCTTTTAAAATAATGTCTGACATGGGCATCCCCTGGGTAAGGGCATCCCCTGGGTAAGGGCATCCCCTGGGTAAGGGCATCCCCTGGGTAAGGGCATCCCCTGGGTAAGGGCATCCCCTGGGTAAGGGCATCCCCTGGGTAAGGGCCAGTGGTGCCCAGACCTCACTCAGCAGAACTGGAGATGCTGCTGTCCGCCCTAGTACTATGTCCGTATTCTTTCCTGTTGTTTCTTTACTGTGTGTGCTTATGTATGACAGAAGGGCACACCTGTGTCGTAAAATGTGTGTGGCGGCCATAAGACAACTTGGTAGAGTTGGTTCTCTCTTATACTTTCCGTGGATTCTAGGACTCGAACTCGGTCCCTTAATACATTCTCAGAGGCTAACCTTAATCTAGACAGCTTCTCACAGGGGTACCCAGAGACTTGCCTCCCAGGTGTCAAGTTAACAGTTAACTGTCACAGCTGGTGAGGTAACTCAGAGAGTAAAGGCACTTGCCATGAAAGTCAGGTGACCTGACTTCAATCCCCAGGACCCAGGTAAAGGTAGGAGAGAACCAACTCCACAGTTGTCTGTGATCTCCACACACATGCTGTGGCGTGTGTGCCCACATACACAATAGAATTGTTTTAATTCACAGATATAAATATATACACACACATTTATCTATAAGTAGACATACACATGTGTATGTGTATTTCATTTTTATTATCACATTTATTTATTTGAGGGGTAGCATACATGCATGGACATGCTGTGCTTGTGGAGGTCAGTTCTTGCTTTCCAGCACATAGGTCCCAGGGATCAAACTGGGGTTGTTAGGCCTAGTGGCAAGCATCTCTACCTCCTGAGTCATCTTCCCAGCCTCACATGTAAATTTTATGTATATCTATTGTATGCATATGCATACACACAAACTTTTTTTAGTTTTTTAAGACAAGGTTTCTCTGTGTAGTCTTGGCTGTCTTGGAACTTAGTCCGTAGACCAGGCTGGCCTCAAACTCACAGAGATCCCCCTGCCCCTGTCTCCCAAATGCTAGGATTAAAGGCATAGGCCACCACTGCCCAGCAACACACAAACTTATTTTTATCAGTTATTCCCTTGTTTTCCTTCTGATCTTCCTAGCTTCATTTTTCTTCCTGTTTTGAAATAGGTCTTGCTGAGCCAGATATGGTGGTGCATGCCTGTAGTCCCAGAACTCGGGAGGCAAAGGCAGGCAGATTCAAGGCCATCCTAGTCTACAGAGCAAGTTCCAGGACTACACAGAGAAACCCTGTCTCAAGAAAGAGACAGAGACAGAGAGGAAGGAGGGAGGGAGGGAGGGAGGGAGGGAGGGAGGGAGGGAGGGAGGGAGGGAGGGAGGGAGGGAGGAGAGAAAGAAAAGATCTTGCTATGTAATCCAAGCTGTCCTTCAGTGTTCAATCCTCCTGCCTCAGCCTCCAAAGTGCTGGGGTTTCTGGTATGTACCACCATGCCCCGGTGCACCTCTCTACCAACAAATAAGTCATATCCAGTTCCTAACATAGTAGGTACTCAGTAAATGCCACTGTCCTTCTGCCTTTCCCTCCTGATCCACTTTACATGTTAGCTATTTAAGCATTTAAAATTCAAAATATGATTTAAAAATACATTAAATCCCCAGGCAGTGGTGTCACATACCTTTAATCCCAGCACTTAGGAGGCAGAGGCAGGCAGATCTCTGTGAGTTCGAGGCCAGCCTGGTCTACAGAGTGAGTTCCAGGACAGGCTCCAAAGCTACACAGAGAAACCCTGTCTCAAAAACAAACAAAAAGACAAAATATTAAATCAGTGTTTCTTTGCTTGTATCTTTATTGAATCCCTGCATAGGCTCCCTCTCCTCTTATGAGGAGTCAAGTGACTGTGGCTGGCAGGGTCAGCTTTTCCAAAGTCTCCATGTGTCAGCTGATTGTGTGCAGTGTGTTTAGATCAACAGCGGAGAGAGGGTGGGAACCATAGCTGTCTCTGTGTAAAGATGAGCGTCTGTTTGCTTCAGCACTTCTAGATACCAGCAGTTCCTCACACTGTGAGACTGTGTCTTCTCAGTTACTTTTATATCAGTATCATCTTGGGGGGTGGAAGAAAGACCAAGAATAACTTTTAAAATGTCTAATGAATTAGGAAACCAGAGTTATAGCTTACAAAGGCAAATCCTTGAATAACAAATTTGGAAGGATCATAGCCACTGTGTTGGTGACATATTCTGATAAATGGTGGGCTTTTTTGTTATTTTGAAAAGCTTTGTTTTAGGAGGTACTTTCTTTCAAAATCAGGAAGCTGATAGGTGCCATTTGAAGGGTTTCTTAGCTTCAGAGAAAGCAAGGTTGAAGAATTACTGGGTATGGATTGATCAGTTGGTCCTTGATAACTGAAGGGCCAGTAGAGCCCTGGAGAGAGCAGCTTCAGGCCAGTCAGAGGCAGTGATAACATCTAGTGATCTAAGAAGTCAGTGTGTTGCAGGGAGAGAAGATACACTGTCCTCATGTGCATGGGAGTAACACATACAGCCTCACTGGACACGAAAAACAGGCCAGCTAACTCAGAAAATCAGCACTGTCTTAAAAAGGGCGTCCAGCTGCAGTGAGATGGGCAGGGGTTTTGTTTTCCTTGGCTTTGTTTCTGTTGAGTGAGTTTATTTTTGTTTGCTTTCTTGAGACAATGTCTCCCGGTGTACCATGCCCTGCCTATCATGGAACTTGCTATATGGCCCAAATTAGGTCTAAACTTCCAGCAATCCTCCAGCCTCTGCTTCACCAGCGCTGGGGTTGTATTTCCACAACACTGTGTCCATCAAGACGTGAAGTCTTTATAAACTGAAGGCCCTGCTGTCTAAAGTGCTCCACCCTGCTGGGGATGGCTGGGAATGTTCACCAAGACCTTAATAAAAGGTCTGTGGCCGGGCGTTGGTGGCGCACGCCTTTAATCCCAGCACTCGGGAGGCAGAGGCAGGCGGATCTCTGTGAGTTCGAGGCCAGCCTGGGCTACCAAGTGAGTTCCAGGAAAGGCGCAAAGCTACACAGAGAAACCCTGTCTCGAAAAACCAAAAAAAAACAAAAACAAAAAAACAAAACAAAACAAAAAAAAGGTCTGTGCCCTCAGGGCTGGAGAAGTGGCTCAGTTAAGAGCACTGGCTGCTCTTGCAGAGGACCCAGGTTCAATTCCCAGCACTTTCGTGGCAGCTCACAACCATTTATAACTCCAGTTCCAGGGGATCCAGCGCTATCTTCTGGTCTCTCTGTAGGTACCAGGCATACAGGTGGTGCATAGATATACGTGCAGGCAAAACACCCATATACGTAAAATAATAAATCAAATGTCCATGTCCTTAATAGAACTTACTTTTAAAAGATAATCAGGGCTGGGCAGTGGTGGTGTATGCCTTTAATCCCAGCACTTGAGAGGCAGAGGCAGGTGGATCTCTGTGAGTTCAAGGACAGCCTGGTCTACAAAGTGAGTTCCAGGGCAGCCAGAGCTGTTACACAGAGAAACCCTGTCTTGGGGAGGGAAAAATTGTGATTTCCACCCCTTACCACCAATCTGTCTTCAAGTCAGTGACAAATGGTTTCTTTTTTCCTGTTTTCTTTATCTTTCTCACCACCACGGGCAAAATACTGCTGCTATAAAAATAGGAGTAGAATTCCAGTTTTAAATTTGGAGGTCTTATTTCTTAATAGATAATCAGGGCTGGAGAGATAATAGCTCAATCTGTAAAGTACCTACCATGCAAGCACAAGAGGTCTCAGATTTGATCCCTAGAACCCACATAAAGAGCTGTGTGTAGTGGCACCTGCTTGTGATCTCAGTACTGGGGAGGTGGAGACAGAAGGCTCCCTCCCTGCAGCTTTGCCAGTGGGCTAGCCTGTGCTAATCAGTGACTACCAGGCCAGTAAGAGACTGTTTACACACAAAGCATACACACACACAGAGACAGAGAGAGAGACCCAGATGCAGACAGAGTTACACACACACACACACACACACATTTAGCACATTATTTGTGGTAGAAAACACTAAGGATAAATGAAGTGTGAACTAGATATAACCTCAAATGTAATTCTTCTCTGCTTTGGCCTGTGATAGTTCCTGCAGCCCCCTGCTACCTACCCTGGACAGGATCTGCTAGCAGGCTTCAAAGCTTCTACTTAAGAGAGAGAATTTTGCCTTTAGGAGCCCTAAGACTTGGATGCCTTAATATCACAATTTCCAGGGGTGCAGCCAGAGTACAGTATTAATGTTCACTAGAAAGTGCCTAGAAATCAATAAAATGAGAAAAATGCAAGGAATGTTATTGGTTGTTTAAAGTGTTTTATGGATGTGATTTCATGGAAATATTTAAGATAAAAGCCACCTTCAGGCTATCAGTGCCCAGTGAAAGTGCCGTATCCTTTCCTCTTGTACGGAGTGCATCACAGTCGTTAATACTCACAACAATCCAAACCATCACTGACACTGAAGAAGGATGTCCAGGAGTTGTTCTTGTTTTCATTACTCATATAAAGGTAATATGTACTCAGTTTGGGCAAATCATTGCATTTGAATCTGATTTTAAAACCTCAACCTGGGGTTGGGGATTTAGCTCAGTGGTAGAGCGCTTGCCTAGCAAGTGCAAGGCCCTGGGTTTGGTCCTCAGCTCCGGGGGGAGAAAAAAAAAAAAAGAAAACCTCAACCTTGCCGGGAAACACACACACACACACACACACACACACACACACACACACACACACACACACACGCCTTTAACCCCAGCATTTAGGAGGCAGAGGCAGGAAGATCTCTATTCAAGTTCAAGTCCAGCCTGGTGTACAGAGTGGGTTCCAGGACAGCCAGGGTAACACAGAGAAATCTTATCTCAAAAAGCAACAACAAAACAACCTTTATCTTATTCTAACCATTTAGAAAATTAACAAAAATGAATCGCATACATTGCATGTTCTCCTTACCAATTTTTTTTCCTGCCTTGAATTTATCAACCACTATAAATAGTTTTCATTCTGTGTTGTTAGTGGGCAGGGACTGGGCCAGGTGTTCTAGGTTCTTGGCCTCTTACTTAAGAATGAAATTAAAGTCCGTGTAGATTGCAGAATAGCAAGGAACCTTATCAAAGCTAAGAACTAGAACACTGGAGATGAACACTGTCCAGACTAAGAGCAGGCCACCCAACTGAGGGTACTCAGGGCTGGCTCCAACGATTGCTTTGGGACTTCCTTTTCCAGAGTTTAACTGTAGAGGGAGTTCGGTTCATATGGGTGTGGTTTAGGTGGTTCTCTCTTCTGCCTGGAAGGTGTGAATTTACATCAGCCCTTGCTCACTGTGCATGTCCCTTCCCACAATGCATCTGATTTTAATCATAGGTATGCCCAAATTATGTATGCCCAAATTATGCACAGGCATAAGATGGAAGTAGAGAATTTTCTTTAAAAGTTCACTTTGAGGACACAGTTTGCCTACTTGCACATGTACCCAAAACCAGTCTAGGGCGGATTGGCCCATTGCCTGTAGTTCCCAGATGGTACTCTAAGATATGTTCACTTGAAACCAAGGAGTATCAAAGGGCTGCTCAGGAGAGTAATTTATTATTCTTGTTTAGCACAAGTCTATATACAGCTCTATGAAGGTTAGGGTTCCAGGTTGCTAACAGGTTGCTAGGTACATTGTTCAGAGATGGGTGTATGCATAGCCCAAGTTATCTCTATGATTACCTGCCTTATTAGGAAGCATACTCTTTCTAAATAAGCAAAGACTGCCTTTGTTGGGAATTTATTCATTTTTCATTTGAAGAAAACATGTGGTAGAAGTCTATATAGTTAGGCCCCTTAACCTTACTTGGTTTAGTGAGTAGACCTTATATTGAAAAGATCACTTTGTCATGGGTGCTAGAGAGATGCCTCAGGGATTAAAAACACTTGTTCTTGTTCGAGGCCAGCCTGGGCTACCAAGTGAGCTCCAGGAAAGGCGCAAAGCTACACAGAGAAACCCTGGCTCGAAAAACCAAAAAAAAAAAAAAAACAAAACAAAAAACAAAAAACAAAAAACAAAAAACACTTGTTCTTGCAGAGGACCCAGGTTCAATTCCCAGCTCCCACATGGTGGTTCACAACCATCTGTAACTCCGGTTTCAGGAGATCGGATGCCTTCTACTGACCTTCACTGTTGCTAGAGTTTTCCTGGTCCTGCCTGGCCCATGGTCAGGACAAATCTCTCTCACCCGCCAGTCCCACAGCCGCTCAGACCCAACCAAGTAAACACAGAGACTTATATTGCTTACAAACTGTATGGCCGTGGCAGGCTTCTTGCTATCTGTTCTTATATCTTAAATTAACCCATTTCTATAAATCTATACCTTGCCATGTGGCTCATGGCTTACATCCTGTTTCTCATTGCTGCGCTAGCAGCATCTCCTCACTCAGCTTCCTACCCAGCCTTCTCCTCTCTGCTTGTCCCGCCTACACTATCCTTCCTGCCTGGCTACTGGCCAATCAGCGTTTTATTCATCTATCAATCATAGCAACATATATTCACAGCCTACAGGACGTCCCTCAGCACTTCACAGACATCAGGCATTCACGAAGTGCACATACATACACACAGGCAAAACACTCATGTGCCTAAAATTAAATAAATGGTTTTAAGGATCACCTTGTCACAGGGGGAAAAAAAGAGTGCATATGTAAAAACAGTAACACTAAAATGTTACAATTGGTCACCAGGACAGGATGGAGTCAGTACCAAGAACTGCTGTGAGCTTCTGTGAGCATTCCTGAGACAGTAGCCTTGCCCGTAAGGGCCAGGAAGCCAGTGCTGTTCCAGAGTTGGAACTGGGTTGAGTTCGGAGAAAGAGTGTACATGTTTAGTTTGTCCAAATGCTCAGCTACTGTTACCGAGACAGCCATGTTTTGTAGAGTCCACCAGATTATTGAGCTGGAACTGCAGAAGCTGGGGATATGCATATAAAGAAGGCCCACGTGCCATGCTGTATCTCTTCTCTCATCCAGACAGCTATTACTATATGCTGCATGAATCCGGGTGGCATGCAGGAAGCCTGGGTTTCGGGGTTACTGTCATGAGTGCGCTATGAAAGAAACATGGATGGACCACTTGTGTCTTTCCACAGTGTCAGAATTGAACGGCAAGTTCACATCAGTTATGCTGGCTGCAATCTTCCGGGTAGCTCTGACTTCCCTTGATAGCTAGCTGAGGCAAACGTAAGTTCTTTTATCCCTGCCTTAGCCTACTAACATTAACTCTCAGGTCACAGTTGCATGTCACACAGTAATCATGTCTACATGTATGCATATGTAGGTTACAGGATGACTACAAAAGAGTTAAGGCGTTACAACACAGTTCAAAGAGGCTTTCCTAGAGACAGAGGCAGAAGGCTGATAGAGATGCAAACAGTCTGTGGGGAGAGACAGGGGTAGATAAAGAACCCTGTTAGAGAAGCTTCCCGAAACTTCTCTTGCAGAAACAAGACGCAAGGTTAGGTCAACTGCAAAAGTGGACACGCAGGACCATGGAGGCCATGGAAGCAAGGTGCAGGACTGACAGGTGAACAATGGGACAGATGTCAGAGGTTCTCTGCCTGTTGGTCCCATGCACAAGCCAGGTAGTCGGACGACAGGTTGGTGGAGGATCTGGTGTCAGGGGTGAAGTGAGAGTGTTGCATCTATCTTCCGTCCGGAGGTTCTGCCTCTCCAGCCATGGCCACAGAAAGCAAGGGCTGCTTCCTGAACTTACTATATAATTTCCCTCAGATAATAGTTACTGGTTTTTGATATGGTGAAATGAGTATATAATTGCAAGTGATTTAATTTTATTATTTGTGTGCATGCATGTATGTACACCTCTGTGTGTACACATATGCAGAGACCCGAGCTCAAGTTTAGACATTGTCTTCAGAATCTATCCATCCTGTTTCTTGAGACATGATCTTTCATTGGCCTGGAGTCTGCCCACTAGGCTGGCTGGCCAGTGAGCCCCAGAGAGCCTTCTGTCCTTGCCCCCCCACTGCTGGGATTACAGGCATGGGCCTAACTCTTGGCTTTTTTTCTTTTCTTTTCTTTCTTTTTTCTTCATTTATTTTTTTAATTTTAGAGACAGGGTCTCTCTGTATACTCTGGCCGTCCTAGAACTTGCTCTGTAGACCAGGCTGGCCTCAAACTCAGAGATCCGCCTGCCTCTGCCTCCCCACTGCTGAGACTAAAGACGTGTGAGACCACACTGTGGCTTTTAAATGTGGATTCTAGGGAATGGAGTCAGTGCTCATGACTACATGGCAAGCACTTTTGTTGTGTTTTGAAAACGGCAGGAAGGAGTCACACCATACAACAGGCCCACGTGGGAGGCTTATTGAGGGAGGGGAGAGGAGGGGCAGAGACTGGTCCCTGGGGATGACAGCGAGGGGAAGAGAAAGAGACAGAGCCAGGCAGGGCCCGCCTTTTATAAGGGAACAGATGCACACAAGGGCTGCTCTTAGTGGCTGCAGCTGAGGATGTATCTTGTCAGGACCCTAAGGGCAGGCCAGTACAGATGCCTGAATGCTAACAACTTTACCAACTGAGCCGCCATCTCCTCTGCTTTCATTATTTAAGCACAAAAGCCACCCAGACTCATTCATGCTTAGTAATCTATTTGTGCCCCATGGTATTCATAGCATACCCCTCAGACTATAGTATGAGCCAAGCATGGTGATCTGCCCTAGCCCAAGCTGCTCAGGAGGCTGAAGCAGGGGGTTAATTTGACCCCACAGAAGTGTGAGACCAGCTGGGCGATAGTGGAGCTCGCCTTTAATCCCAGCACTCGGGAGGCAGAGGCAGGTGGATCTCTGTGAGTTCGAGGCTAACTTGGTCTACAGAGTGAGATCCAGGACAGGCACCAAAACTACACAGAGAAATCTCAAAAAAACCAAAAAAAAAAAAAAAAAAAAGTGTGAGACCACTCCAAGCAATACAGTGAGACTTACATCATTTTTTCCTTTTTGTTTGCTTATTTACTTATTTACTCATTCGTTCATTTATTTATTTATTTGAGACAGTGTCCCACTGTGTAACTCCCGGACCTCACGCAGATCTACCCGGCTTTGCCTATGGAGTGCTGGCAGTGACAGTGGGTACCACCACACCAGCCACATTTTTCAAATGGACAAATCAAGTTTATCAAAGGATGTCAAGCGTTTGGTTGCTTGGCTAGTAATTTTTTGTTTTTGAGACAAGGTCTCATGTGTGCAAGCTGACCTTGAACTCATTATGTAGCTGAGTATGATCTTCAACTCCTAGCTGGAACTACAGGCATGTACCACTACACCAGCTGAAGTTTCATTTCCTTAAAGTTTTCTTTTTTTTCACAGAATTTGAATCTTCTGTGATTAGGAATTACCTTTGATCCCAATACTGTCTTCCCAGAGGCAGGAAGACCTCTGTGAGTTCAAGGACAGCCTTGATGAAAAATGAGTTTAGGTCAGTCAGGGTCATACTATGAGTCCCTGTCTCAAAACAAAAACAAAAACAAAACTGCCTAGAGCAAGCCGAATATGATGGAGTGCACGCCTTTAATCCCAGCACTCAAGAGGCAGAGGCAGGCGGATCCGAGTTTGAAGCCAGCCTAGTCTATAGAGCATTCCAGGGATACACAGAGAAATCCTGTCTTGGGGGAAAAAAAGAAAGGAAGGAAGGAGGGAGGAAGGAAGGAAAGAGAGAGGGGGTGGGAGGTAAAAAGAAAAAAATACAGATAATTCCTACCACTGTTAGTATTAAGACTCTGAAAATCTGCCTGCAGCCCCCAGTGTTTCTCTGTGTAGCTGTGTATCACTCTATAGACCAAGCCGGCCTCAAATTTAGAGATCCGCCTGTCCCTGCCTCTGGGATCCTGGGATTAAAGGTATGCAACACCACTGCCTGATGTCTCTGAAAATCTTGACTGACATAGTGTTTTCACCAAATAGGTGCTATCTTTTGGCAGCCACAATTCTTTATAAGTTTTGCCTGGTGGTGAGCTAAAATCTTTCTCACTACCCAGAGGAAATCACCCCTCTTCAGATGTTTGAAGACTGTGCTTGTATGGCACAGGTCTTCTTGCCCACCCTGGCTTCAGATGACAGCCTGCAGTAGTTTCCAGATGCTAACAAGCCTGTGTGGTGGCATGCACACACAGTCCCAGCACTTGGGAGGTGAGGACAGGAAGAAACGAAACTGAAGGTAAACCTCTCAGCTACTGAGTGAGTTCAAGGGCAGCCTGAGCCCAAGATATATGAGACCCTGTCTCAAAAACAAAGTGAACAACAGCGTAGTACTGCCCTTCAGGGCACCTCGCCAGCCTTGAAATGAGGCTGCTTTGCACCATCCATTTGTCCTTCCTTCAGATACTCTTTCTTCCTAGGAGTAATCTTCAGGGCAGCTGGTCAGCTTCTTATGGCTTCTCTAAAACTGAAACCTAGGGGCAGCAAGGTGGCTCAGGGAGGGAAAGGTAATTCGGTTAAACAGATATCAGCCCACGGAATCAGTTTAGCGATCAAAGGAATTCATTGGGGGTTAACGCACAAGACAGAAATAAGGGACTATAGCAGGATCCTGGAAGGGTGAGGCAAGGGCCAAGCTGTTCTCTAGTGAGTTCTGCCCTGCTCCGTCTCAGCATCCAAACTCCATGAGGTGGAGAGAACACATAAGTGCATCCCAGTCTTAAGGGTCCCTAGCGGCCACGCCCAAGGGGCAGGTACCTAGCAGCTACCTGCTGCCTCCTCACTGGGCCTCAGGGAAGGGTCTAAACAACCACCCACTACAGAAAGGCACTTGTCACCAAGCCTGATGACCTGAGTTCAGTCCCCGAAGTCCAGTAGGAGAGAACCTGCTCCTACAAATTGTCTTCTGACCTCCACATGTGTGCCTGGCTAGTGCACACAGACACAGACACAAAGAAATACATGTAAAAATCAAACGGAAACCTGTAAGTAAGCACACATTTGCAGGTCGCAGATGCTCACGTGGTATTTTATGTGTTCGGATTTCCAACAAGAGGTTTCTTTGAAACATGAATTCCATTCCCCATTAGCCGGCTTCTGATGAAACAGACTGCGTATTTCTTGGCAAACACATATGATTTGAGATGTGCAATGTGATGTCATGATTCCTCGGCTTATTAAACAAATGCATTTTTATTTCTGTTTTCAGACAGTGGCCAGAACAATAGTGCCAGTAGTAAAAGTGAACGACTGAGTGCCAAGCTCAGAGCTTTGCCTGGGACAGATGAACCTTATGAAAGTAGCGGTAACAAAGAAATAGGCAAGTGCTGGTCCCCGCCCAGCTCCTCCAGCACAGCCGGGCTACAGAAGGGCCCGAGGTGGCGAGTGTGTCCTGGGGAACTGCTGAGAATTTGGCATGTGCAGGCTGGTCACAGACTTGGAAGAGCCTTTCTGTTCACTCAGAGTCATTGGGTTTGGACTGAGTCTAGATTGCTTTCATGTTTCTTATTTTTTCTATTGTTCTAATGGCATGATCTCTTTTGAAACCTAGATGCCTCCTATGTGGATCCACTGGGCCCTCAAATAGAAAGACCAAAAACTGCAGCCAAAAAGAGAATCGACGAGGATGATTTTGCTGATGAAGAGTTAGGAGATGACTTGCTTCCAGAATAATACAAACTTTAATACTGTGTGTGTGTGTGTGTGTGTATGTGTGTGTGTGTGTGTGTGTGTGTGTGTGTGTACATGTGTGTAAGCCAGAAGACAGCCTTGGATGCTATTCCCCAGGCACCGTCCATCCACCATTTTTGTGACAGGGTCCCTATCTGGCCTGGAACATGCCATGTAGGCAGTGGCCAGCAACCTCCAGGGATCTGCCCGTCTCCACTTCCTCTTCGCTGGTGCTGCGATTATAAGCACTTGCCACCACACCCAGCTTTCTGTAAAGGGGCTCTGGGGTCTGAACTCAGGTCCTCCAGCTTGTGTGGCAAACACTTTCCCAACTGTACTCTCCCTGTCCCAGTAAGTCATTTACTGAAGGAAAGAAATCGCCTTATAAGATAATGCTCTTGTTAAACCTGAGATCAGATGTCCAAACTCTAATTTTGTACCCTGTTGAAACTTTAAATAGTGTATTCTGTTCTCTGAGGATGGATCTGTGCTGTCATTTTTATGGAATAAAACCATGAAGCTACTACCTTAGGCCAATGACTTCCTTGCCTTTCTAGTAACACCAACCCACAGTGAGAAGTCGGTGTTTTAGAACAACACAGTATCTGCCCACTCACAAGAAAGCTTGTATATATAGTGACAAAATTTACCTTTATTACTATATATAAAGTGCCAGTAGAGAGCTTTAAAATTACTAAGATATATGTGTGATCTTTATTCAAGCTCCTTGACTGGAGTCTTTGGAAAGCTTGTCTCACTATTAAGACAGTTCTCTTTTGAAGGCAGCATAACAAAACAGAGATAGAGAAAACAACAAACTGTAACCTTGCTCTTTTTAATGGTTCCCACTGCCGTGTGCACAGTGAAGCAATGTCTCCAGACTGGTTGACCCGCTCCTTGCTTAGAGCACGCGTCTGGGGCAGGATGGCTGTGTTTTCCTTTAGATATGTCTGTGAGGGGCTAGACTGTCTGAAGAACTGGCTGCTCCATCTTACTTGTCCAGAGTGGTTGGTATTGAACTTGTGGGCTCAAATGATCCTGCCTCTGCCTCTTGAGTAGCTAAGACTAAGCAAATGTCACCCAGAAACATTTTAAAATATGAAGATATTGTGGGGTGCCCAACCCTGACTAATACATCCCCAATGCAACCCCTGCACCCAAGGTTCAGGGAAAATCATGGAGAGGGGGGATGAGTTTAAGAGCCAAAAGACTAGAACATCTGCTGTGAGGGAGGATCTCCTATACAAGATGGAGAAACATCACAAGTGAGTTCTCAACAATCTCAAAAATATAGCCACCTGAACAAGATTAGCACAACATCATCACCGGCTGACATGCCATTGTGAACAGGGTCGATTCCACAGGGTCCCACCTCTAGATGAGAAGCTACAGAATCAGTCTCCTCCAGGGATAAACTCTTCCTGCATAGGTTGTCCAGTCCCACAAGTGAGCCCTGGCTGGACATGTACATATAAACAAAATTAAATGGACTCAGTAGTTTATGTATACCTGTGTGCATTTACATGCTTAATATATTAAGTATATACATACAGCAATAATAAAGAGATCATGAATTTGAGAGGGGGACATGGGATGAGGGAGGGGAAGAAGGAAGGTGATATAGATGTATCAAGTTCTCAAAAAATTTAAAATATATATATATGAGTATAGATATGTTGAAACAGAAAGGGTAGGAAAAGCTCAATCCAACCAAAGGAATAAAGGAGAAGTCAACTTTTTACACAGAAAATCTCATAACGATATTTGACTTTGGCAATAATTATATATTATGCATTATTATTATATCATCTTCTGACCTTGTCAAAGTCATTGCAATGAACTTGTGGGAAGAGTTCTCAGCTGGAGTACATTGAGCAAACAGGAAGTGAGACTTTTAGAACCAGAGAACAAAGACAAGCCAGAGCACTTTGCTGTCAAAGCAGAGAAGGTAGCTAGTTAATACGTGGGGTCAAGAAGGCTCATAGCCTGCATCACGGAAGATCCAGCGTGTATGAGCTTGAATGCAAGCGAGTCGGTGTTCGTCTGGTGGTGGCGACTGCTCTCATACGTGTCTATGGAAGAAAATAAGAGATCTGGTGAGAACAGATCTACATCAGTGACCTTGGAAAAGGGAATAAAGGCAGAAAACTTCATAGGATATTTGTATTGAATGCTGCGTCAGTCAGTGTTATTGTCAATGTGTTTGGCACTGGCTTACATGTTTGAACATCCGGTCCCCAGCTGGTGATGGTGTTTGGGGAGGTGTCACCTTGTGGGAGGAAGTGAGTCACTGATGATTAGGCTGCTTTATCTCCTGGTCCACTGAGCTCTGAGCAAGCAGCTGCCTGCCACACGCCTGCCATCACAGAACCTCCCGCCACCATGCCTTTCCTGTCATGGACTGTACTCTCTCAAATTGAGCCAAAACTCCCCTAAAGTTGCTTTGGCTATCCTGGAACTCGCTCTGTAGACCAGGCTGGCCTCGAACTCATAGATATCTGCCTGCCTCTGCCTTCCGAGTGCTGGGATTAAAGGCATATGCCACCACCTGGCAATTTTAAGAGTTGGATTAGTGCAGACAAGTACTGAAGAAGAAAAGCACACCAAGGGATTGTAAGGATGTGATAATAAAGATGAGCCAGGAAGCTGGGCTAGACAAGAGAAATAGGGATTAAAGAGTGGACTGTCAATGAAGAATACCATGATCTGAAGACAGATGAAGTCTGAGAAGTGCAGAACAGAACACACATGGGTGCTGGAATCAGACATTAGGATGTGGTCAGCCATTCCTGAGGAGGAGACCTTGGATATGGCCACACAATTTGATAGCCTGAGATCAGACAAAGCTGGGGGGGCTGGGGAGACAAAAATTGAAATGGGCACTCAGGACCAGGTCTTATTGTGCAGGCTGATGGTGCAGGATTGAGCAGCAAAAACAATGCAAGATCCAGGTGCTAGACTCACCCGTGAAAGGAGCAGCTCCCTGAGGGAGCATCTGAGAAGAGAATACTTTTGTATATGCACCTTACTCAGAATCCAAGGTCAGCATGGAAGTAGCCAATCACACATTGGCTTTGGAAGTTACAGTGCCAAGAATAATGACTCTCTCCCAGCACTTAACAGTGTCCATCATTCTTGCTGAGGATCAAGGTTCAGTTTCCAGCATCCATATTAGGCCACTACAACCCACCTGTGACACCAGTTCCAGGAGACATGATGCTCTCTCTTCTAGCCTCTGTGGGTACCTCAAGGTTGGTCCATGCTGCCTTGGTGCTTTGCTGGACTTGGGATAGCTGAGTGAAGCAAGGGATGAAAGGGAAAATATCAAACTAAGTCCACACAACTACACTAGTAGAGATATAGTTAGTACAGAACGCCAAACATGCAACATTACCTGAGGGACACAGTGAGGTTAGCTACAGTTTGCACCTCTATCCCCATCCCAGCATATATTAAATCTAGACTTAAATTTAATTTTTATTTATTTTCATGTTTATTTTTTTAAGATTTATTTTTATTCTATGGGCATTGGTGTCTTGTCTGCATGTGTGTCTGTGTATGGGTCTGTAGCTGGAGTTACAGACAGTTGTGAGCTGCCATGTGGGTGCTGGGAATTGAACCCAGGTCCTCTGGAAGAGCAGCCAGTGCTCTTAACTGCTGAGCCATCTCTCCAGCCCCCCTATTTTCATGTTTATGAATATTTTGTCTGCATGTGTGTCTGTGCATCATCGTGTGTACACCAGGTGTCCTCAGAGGTCAGAAGAGGGTATCAATCCCATGGAACTGGAGTTGCAGATGGTTGTGAGCCACATTTGGATAGGAACCAAACACAAGTCCTCTGCAAGAGCAGACAGTGCTCTTAACTGCATTAGTCTTTAAAATATTTTTGAAATTACTGTGCGTGTGAAATGATGTGTATGAGGTGGCAGAGGACAGCTTTGTGGAGTGGGTTCTCTCCTTCCGCCTTTATTTGGGTTCCAGGGATAGACCTTGGCACACCAGTGTTGCATGGTAAGCCCATTTACCCACTAAACCATCTCCCCAGCCCAAGTCTGGACTAATTATTAACATGTGTCTCCTCACAAAACGCTGAGATCTGGGAAGAACTCTTGTTTTTATCTGCACCTGTTTGTAAGCTTTGCTCCACTATTTAATGTTTTCGGTATCTGGGACCTTCCACAAACTGAAAACTGTTAAAGGTGATCTGGAAGAGGTGAGAAGTTGTCCAGTGGCCAGACACTGGTCCTGTGCCACTATGGGCATGAAAGGATGCTGCACAGAACGTGGTGAGTAGTTCCATGGAACTCTGGTAATGGCAAGCTCACCCAGGAAATACTCCTACACTGTTTTTCAAACAGAAAATAAGCAGTATTGAGCGCTGTCTTTATTCCCATTTTACTAGAAAGGAGACAATGTTAACAATTTATGTGCTGTCGGAAAGTGTTTCATAAACCCAGATGTGTTTGCTAAGAACTGGAAGTTGTTTAAGCTGTAAGGTTTGGAGGGACTTTCAGCAGTAAAGCAGTTACAAAGCATTTTAGTTTTAAAACATCGAAGGCAAGTGTTTTATTGCACAGCAAAACTGAAATGCAGTTTAACCACTGGTTTACAATTTGGTTAAAACCCAAAGCTGCAAGCCATTTTAAGGAATCAAAAATTATTATTTTGCACACTTTCAAAAAGCTTTCAGCTTGTCTCAACCATTTGTTTTTATTTTCAAAGCGTAAGTGCTCAAAAGGAATCATATTCATTAGCTGGATGCCTGGCAAGCAAGACATATTTGTAGAATGAACAAGTAAGTGAGCAAGCTCTCTTGAGATCTTGAGATACAATATAGTCCTTCATTTGAGCTGATTTCCCTTAATTAATTCACAGAACTTTAGGCTCATTTTACATGTCTGCTCACACAATTAATATCATGGTTGAGTTCTCCAACACTGTAAAACTAGAGAGATGCCCACTTACAGCCATGTGTCAGGTGGGGGAGGGTATTTATTACTCTGCCTTTAGCTGAATAAGAGGCACGGAGTCATTTTATGAGTATTTAGGGGAAAACAGTTTCCTCTCGCCTCACAGAACATAACTGTTTGTTTTTTTAAATCTCTAATATAATTCTTCGAACTATGAAATCCCAGAAGACGTGGTCCCAAGGAGGAGAGTCCTTCTAGGTTTGAGTTCATTCATTTCCAAGTGGCCCGTCCAGCTCCTGGACCGCTTTAATACCTAGAGAAATCCGCTTCCTCTGAGCCAAAGTCGGCCTCCCGACTGCATCCCCGCCGCCCCACTGGTCGGTGCCGAGACGTCGAGGCCAGTCACCACCTCCTCCTCCTCCAGCCAGGCGGACCGCGCCAGTCCACTTCTGTGGGGGCGACACCCAGCCCGCAGGCCACACGCCCCGCGTGTGCGGCGCCTTTATTTACTTCGCTCAAGCGCCATCAGCCCCCCTCCTAACAAGTCTGGAAAGCATTTCGGTGACGCGATGTTGGGGACACTGGTGAGTGCCCTCGGGGGTACCGGCGAGGGCATGGCAGAGGCCGGG
>CABHPR010141073.1:21281-41865 GCA_902168415.1 Peromyscus melanophrys | reverse complement strand
GGGGGGGTGTTCAGGTCCCAAAGAGGATGTGTAGAGTCAATGGGGGGAGAAAGGAGATGAACACGATCTGAGGATGAACTGGGATGGCTGCCAGCAGCCTTTAACTGAAAAAAAGACTACACCTTTTATACTGTATAGTTGTACTTAGGATCAAATGGGAGACAAGGGGCATGTGAGCTGGGGTGTGGCTGAGACCAGGGCTTGAGGAATCTAGTATTGACCTGACAATAAGCACCAGTCATATCATAATGGAAGGGCCATAATTTCCTCTTGCCAGAGATAAAAATGACTGCCTATGAAAGAGATAACTTGATAGAGGGAGACAGTATGGGGTTAGGAAGAAATTCCTAGGAATCCACAAGGATGACCCCAGTTTAGACCACTAGCAATAGTGGAGAGGGTACCTGAACTGGCCTACCCTGGTAATCAGATGGTGAATACCCTAACTGTCATCATGGAGCTTTTATCCAGTAACTAATGGAAGTAGATGCAGAGATCCACAACCAACCACCAGGCCGAGCTCCGGGAGTCCAGTGAAGAGAGAGAAGAGGAATTATATGAGCAAGGGGGGTCAAACTTGATGGGGAAATCTACAGACAACTGAACCAAGCTCGTACTCCCAAACTTTAGATGACAGCTATGGAACCTACACAAGACCAGACTAGGCCCTCTGCATACAGGAGACAGTTGTGTAGCTTGGTCTGTTTGAGGGGCCCCTGGCAGGGGGATTAGGATCTATCCCTGGTGCATGAGCTGGTTTTCTGGAGCCCATTACCTGTGGTGGGATGCCTTGCTCAGCCTTGATGCAGTGGGGAGGGGCTTGGTCCTGCCTCAACTGAATGTACCAAGGTTTGCTGACTCCCCATGGGAGCCCTTACCCTTTTGGATAATGGAATGGAGTGTGGATTGGGGGGTTAGGAGGGAGTAGAAGGAGAGATGGGGGGGTCTGTAGTTGATATGTAGAATGAGTGGAAATTTTTCTTAAACAAAAAAATAAAGAGAAAGAAAGAAAGGAGGGAGGGAGGGAAGGAGGGAGAGAGGGAGGGAGGGAGAGACAGACAGACAGACAGACAGACAGACAGACAGACAGACAGACAGACTACTTTATCAAGCAGGAATTTTCCTCAAGCTCCCAAGGGAATGGAGACCTTTATCCAAATGCCTGACCTATGGAAAGGACTTCTGGGGAGCAGACACTATGTTACAGTTTCTTAGTCTTACTATATGGGCCTGTTCCCCTCATAACACTCCTAAAAGGGAAGGTTCTGAGGTCTTACTCTTTTCCATTATACCATAGCATTCTGATTTCTCTACATTTATTAACTGAACTCTTGCCCTTAATGGTCTCAGGATCTGAATTATAGGTATTTCATCCTTAGGATCAGGTGTGTCTAGTAAATCTCTAATTTTCCTGTTCTTGGTGTAATTAGGAGGGCACAATGGAATTCCTGGTTCTGTGGTGGCAGGGATTTTTTTTCCAAAGAATTATTTGATTTAGAGAGTCTACCACTGTACACATTTTTATCCTTTACCAAAGCCCACACAAAATTTCCCAAAGGGAAAGGCATTAATACTGAGAATCATTAAAATTGAAAGTAAAAAGGTGCTGGAGAAGTGTGGTCTGCAATGTTGAAACGCTGGAACATGGTCAAGCAGCAATAGTCACCATGCGGTCCACACCACCTAGTCGTCGGTGCAACCTCCCATCATCAAGGACCACAGAAAAACTGGCCTCACTGCTGCTGTTGCTGCTCCAGTCTCCTACAGTCAACCCCACCCCTAAGCCTGACAGACAGCCTGCTCTTCGTAAAACACCTATTCTTCCTACTTAAAAAGTATTACTCATGCCGGGCAGTGGTGGCACCTGCCTTTAATCCCAGCGCTTGGGAGGCAGAGCCAGGCAGATCTCTGTGAGTTCGAGGCCAGCCTGGTCTACAGAGCAAGATCCAGGACAGGCTCGAAAGCTACACAGAGAAACCCTGTCTGGAAAAAAAAAAAAAAAAGTATTACTCAGCTGTTAAAAAAAAAAAAATAACATCATGAAATTTGCAGGTAAATAGATGGAATTAGAAAAAAAAAATCCTAAGTAAGATCACCTAGACCCAGAAAGACAACATGGTATGTACTTACTTATAAGTGGATATTAGCTGTTAAGTAGTCTACGGCCATACCACCCTGAACACGCCCGATCTCATCTAATCTCGGAAGCTGTTAAGTAAATGATAATCATGCTACAATCCAAGACCCAGAGAGGCTAGGTAACAAGGAGGGCCCAAGGGTGGACACATAGTTCTCCTTGGGAAGGGGAAATAAATTTCATGAGTGGACTGGAGGCAGGTGAGGATGGGAACAGGAGGGATAAGGTGGGGTGGGGTGGGGGAAGAGATGACTGGAATTGGGGGGCATTTCAGGGGTGAGATAGAAACCTAGTGCAGTGGAAACTCCCAGGAATCTACAAGGGTGCCCCCATTGAAAACTCCTAGTAATGGGGGATATAGAGTCTGAACTAGCCAGCTTCTGTAACCAGGCAAGGCTTCCACTGGAGGAACTGGGACACCAACCTAGCCATAAAACCTTCAACTTACGATTTGTCCTGCCTGCAAGATGTGCTGCTGTAAAGCTGGCACAGAACTTGTGGGGGTGGCCAACCAACGACTGGTCCAACTTGAAACCCATGCCACAGAGGGAGCCCAGGCCTGACACTGTCTGAAGGACCAGGACCCAGAAACCTAAGGCAGAACCAAACAACCGTTCCCCAGCCCTCAAAAAAAAGTCAGTGAGCTGGGTGGTGGTGGCACATGCCTTTAATCTCAGCACTCAGGAGGCAGAGACAGGTGGATCTCTGAGAACAAGGCCAGCCTGGTCTACAAAGTCCAGGACACCCTGAGCTGTTAAACAGAGAAACCATGTCTTGAAAATAAAAAAAATAAATTAATTAATTAATTAATGAAATGGTTCCTAATGATTCTATGCTATATTTGCTTTTGGGACCCTTTTCCTCCTAATTGCCTCATCCAGCCTTAATATGAGGGTGTGCCTAGTCTTACTGCAGTATGATGTGCCATGTTTTGTTGATGTCCCCGGGAGGCCTGCCCTGTTCTGAAGGGAAATGGAGGAGTGGCTCTGGGGGAGAGAGAAGGTGGGGAAGGAACTGGGAGGAGAAGAGGAAAAATGTAAAATCAAGTGAAAAAAAAATGATTCTTGTCAATAAAGTGTTATTTGAGTGACTGCAGAACAAAACAAGACAAAAAACCTTCTAATCCTTGTAAGATACGGTTTTTAAAAAAGAGAAGAAAAGAAACTTTAAGCGCTGCTGATGGCAATATAAGAAACACTTCCATCACTTTTGGATAGTAGATTGGCTATTCCTCAAAAATTAAACAAAGAGGTAGCATACTGCCCGCCAATTCCACTCCTAGTTATGCTTAAAGACTGAAAAGCAAATACTTTTTTAAATAAACTCTGAACATACCATTCATAGCAGCTATATGAACAGTATCAAAATGTGCAAAATACTCAAATGTTCATTTCTGGATGGATAAACAAATGTGTTGTCTACATGCAATGGGATATTATTTAACCATGAAAAGTAACTGATAAATGCTGCAATGTGGATGAGCCTCAAAAAACACTACACTAGCCCGGTGGTGGTAGAGCACACTTTTAATCCCAGCACTCCGGAGGCAGAGCCAGGTGGATCTCTGTGAGTTCGAGGCCAGTCAAGTCTACAAAGTGAGATCCAGGACAGGCACCAAAACTACACAGAGAAACCCTGTCTCAGGGGGAAAAAAAAAACAAAACACTACACTAAGTGAACAATGTAAAACTTTAAACAGCCACTTATTTCTCATTCTTTGAGACAGGATGTCAAAACTGGTCTCAAACTTACTAGTAATCCAGGCTGCTGCTTACACCCTGATTACTGAGTACTAGGAATACAAGCATGTGCCACTATGCACGATTTAAGGCCACACTTATATTTTTTGTTTATCTGAAATGTTCAGATAAGCAATCTATACAGACACAAAGTGTCTAATGCAGTTAACCAGGGGGTTGGGTGACAAGGTTTCTCTCTGGAGTCTAGAAAATGTCCTCAATGAACAAAATTTAATTTTTTGAGACACGGTTTCTCTGTGTAGCCTTGGCTACTCATTCTGTAGACCAGACTGGCCTCGAACTCACAGAGATCCACCTGCCTCTGCCTCCCAGGTGCTGGGATTAAAGGTGTGTGCCACCACCACCTGGCTAAGGGTATATCTTGATGACACTGTGGTTAGCACACATGAGACCCTGGGTTCAATTTCCAGCACCAAAAAAGACAGAAAAAAAGATGAAAAGAGGAAGGGGAGAAGCAAGAGGAAGAGGCTATCTAGCTACACAGATAACATCAATTTCATAGATTTCAAAACAAACAACATTATTCAGGACAAAGAAAGTCATTCTAAAATGGTAATGTAATAGTCACTGAACAAGGGAACATACAAAATCTGTTTATTATCACCTAGACAGGAAGCTTCAAAGTACTTGAGACAAAACATGTTAGCAACTGCATCAGAAAATGCAGCAAACCCATACTGGATTCAATAACTCCCAGTCAATAGAACTTGGGGGATAAAAAGGACATTAGAGCTTTGGACAACAGCTTGAATTAACTGACATTTATGGTGGCACACACCTTTAATCCCAGCACTTGGGAAGAGGAAACAGGAAGTGATATGGCTGGGTGGAGAGAGGAGCTCCGCCCTTCCAGACTGAGGATTCCGTAGAGGTAAGAAGTCTCTCTAGTAGATGGCTCCTTTACTGATCTTTCACCATTTACCCCAATATCCAGTCCTCTGGAAGAGCAGCCAGTGCTCATAGATGCTGAACCATCTCTCCATCCCCAGTGCTACCACTTTTTGGGTGGGTTTTCCACCTAAATAACCCAGTCTAGGTAATCTTCACAAGTATGTCCAGAAGCTCTTCTCCCAGGTGATTCTATATTTTGTCAAGTTGCTAATCAACATTAACCATCACAAGTCTTTACCCAGTAACAGACAAGTTGCTAATCAATATTAACCATCACAAGTCTTTACCCAGTAACAGAATACATATTCTTGTCAAGTGTGCAACAAAAATGTACCAAGACACATTTTATTTAGATTCACTAAACAAGTCTCAATAAAGGCACATTAAAACCATAAAATGTATATTCTCTGATTAAAATGGGATTAAATTGGAAATCAGGAATACAATTCAGAAAAAAAATCCTCAAATATATCAAAATTAGAAATCAAGCTAGGCAGTGGTGTGCACGTCTTTAATCCCAGCACTCAGGAGGCAGAGGCAGATAGAGCTCCAAGTTCAAGCCCAGCCTAGTCTACAGAGCAAGTTTCAGGACAGCCAGAGCTACACAGAGAAACTCTATCTAAGGGAAAAAGAAAAAAGGAAAGGAAGAAACCTAGTATTAACTAACCCTTACGGCAAAGAAGAAATAAAAAGGGAAGTTAAAAGGTACTTTGAGCTGAACTTTATGACACATCTGTCAGAATTGTACAGCCCCTTCCTCAGGTTCCCAAGTAACAGCATTACAGAAACTGTGAACAAGCCCCCAATTAAATGCTTTTTCTCGTATTACAATTGCCTTGTTCACCGCATCTCTTCACAGCAATGCGGCAGTAAGAGTGCACACCGCTCTTGCAGAGGACCTAAGTTCATTTCCAGGCACCCACATCAGGCAGCTCACAACCACTTGTAACTTAATCTTAGGATCCAACACCCTCTTCTGGGCTCCACAGGAACCTGCACACACATGCATACACTCAAACACAGACACACACACACACACACACACCTGTACATAAAAATAAATCTTTTTAAAAATTTTAAGGAACAAATAGCAATGCTATATACTAAATGAATTTTAACTATGAAATGAAATACAGAAGCATTGTATGATATTTTGTTTGTGTTCTGACAAAGCTTGCTTGGAGATCAGAGGGCAGAGGAAGCCACTAGTTAACCACAGAGACCAAGCAGCGGTGGCACACACCTTTAATCCCAGCACTTGGGAGGAGGAAGCAGGAAGATCAGGAGTTCAAGGCCACCCTGAGCTATATGAGATTGAACCAGTCTAAAAGAGAAACAGAGCCAGGTGGTAGTGGTGCACCCTTTTAATCCCAGCACTAGGGAGGTGGAGACAGGAATATAAGGTGGGTGGAGACAGGATCTCACCCCCCCCCCAATTCAGTCTGAGGATTCATAGATGTAAGAAGTTTCTAGTGGCTATTTCTCTGATCTTTCAGCTTTCACCCTCCATGTCTGACTCTGGGTTTTTATTATCAAGACTAATTAGGACCGTGCTTCACAGAAGTAAAAATTTCCTTAGATTTAAACATACATAAAGCCAAAGCCTTAAAGAAAAAGGAATAAGAGAGTAAATCCCAAACAATCATTCACTAATGCCTGAAATTGAGCTGTGGAAGCAAAATGCATTCCTAAGGGGCAAGGAATCATTTTTTAAATTGCAGGGGCTTAAAAGGTAGAAAAGAATGCCATCATACCCACACTTAGACTATCTTAGAGTATTTAAATAAAGGATGAAACACAATTGTGGGATACTGACTAGTCAGAAATTAAGTAACCAATGCTCCTATGTAAAAGCTGTCAATAGTTTCCTGAGCTGGAGATACCCTTGGATCATCTTTGAGTTATTCAGACTTGTCTATAGAAGAATCATTTAAAGGTTTACATTTGTACTATAAATTTAGGGTGAAGACTTCTGTTGTTTCCTTGTAAAACTGTACCCTTTATCTTTTTGGCAGAAAAGATAGTCTCTTTGGTAGACGGGATATAAGTCAGAGACAAGACTGATGGAAGGTTGAGAGAGCTGGCCCAGCACCACATGTGACCACTTCTGATCTGACATCTTTTGCAGAGTATGACTGTGTGGAACAATCTTTTTCTACACTGTGAATATGTATTACTCTCATTGGTTAATAAAAAGCTGACAGGCTGGTAGCTGGAAGTTAGGAGGGAAAGCCAAACTGAGAATGCTGGGAAGGAGAAGGGCAGAGTGAGGAGTTACCAGCAAGATAGAGGGAGCAAGAGATGAACACGCCATGCTAAATAAGGTACCGCCACATGGCAGAACGTAAATAAGGTATATGGGCTAACTTAAAAATGTAAGAGCTAGTTAGTAATAAGCCTCAGCTATTGGCCGAGCATTTATAAGTAATATTAAGCCTCCGAGTCAATTATTTGGGAAGCGGCTCCCAGGTATTTGGGAATAATCGGGTGAGAGAGAAACGTCCAATTACATACAGTTTTCATCTGTGTCTTCTTGCCATTTTCCTTCTGGTAACTGTTGTAATGCTTGGATAATTTAAAGAACTGGGAAAAGATCCATAACAGGTGTTCTCTTTAGGATAAGACAAGACATTGAAGGGGTTGGAGAGATGGCTCAGTGGTTAAGAATACTGACTGTTCTTCCGGAGGACCTGGGTTCAATTCCCAGCACCTACATGGCAGCTAACAACTGTCTGTAATGCCAAGATCTGACACAGGCATACATGCAGGCAAAGCACCAGTGCACATAAAAAGTAAAAAAGTTGGATACTGAAAATAGAACCAACTGTCCAGGACTGAACCACACTGAAGAAGGCTCCCATGGGCTGTCCCAAGCTAGTCAGCAGGGTGTCTGAAGCAGATCACAGCCAGATACAACTAACAGCTCAGCATGCCCAAGTACACAGTCTGCTTCAGAAGCAAATCTTTCAAGGACTATTTCCATTTGGTAAGAGCTTACAGTGGGCCAGTGGATATAGCTCAGTTGGTAGGGAGTACTTGCTCAGCATGCATGAAGCTCTGGATGTGATCCTGAGATGTGCATACGTGGTATGGCAGTGCATGCCTTCAATTCTGGCATTCAGGAGGAGGGAGGAGCAAATTCAAGGCCAGCCTCAATTACAAATAACCTACCTCAGGGGAAGAGGTGGGTGGGTGGGTGGGAGCACTATAAACATTATTTTTCTTTTCCCCCTGTGGTGCTGGGGATCTAACCCAGAACCTTGCTTATTCTAGGCAAGCACTATACCACTGAGTTACATCCACAGCCCTCATATAATGCTAAAGGAGTAAGGATTTGAACTGAAATCTAGTTCTAATTATTCCATGCTACCACTTGGATTTTTCTTCTCATGTTTTTTGTTTTTACTTCATGAAAATAACTGCAACGGTAAATAAGCCAAGAACCATTGCTCAGAGCCTATTAATAGGTAATAACATTTTCAAGTTATTCAAAATTCCAAGTGTTCCTACAGCTGAAGGGAAAGCTGAAAAAGATGGCCATGAATAAATCCTCAGGCCAAAATAAGTAAGTAAATGAACAAGTAGAGGTGGTAATACGCAGCTGAGTCTACAGCACTGAATAACAAACACTGTGCTGAGAAACACTTAACACAGTGATAGAAAAGAACCCCATAAATAAGCCAAAGTGAAAATGAAAAGTAGAGACAAAGGAGCCATTAATTTATGAAATTTATTGTTGTAAAAGCTGTTCAAGTGACAACAAAGAAATGTACTCTTCCATTTGGCACAAAGGCACTTCATGACTAGTGCCTTGTCTCCAAAGCATGAGGAAAAACTGCCCAAGTCCACTAGTAAGCCACCTTCTCAGGTCAAGCAATGCATGGCTGAGTCTTTCATAGTGGTCCTGCAGAGAAGGTGTCCTTTGAGAGTTTGAGAACTGGCTGAGGTGATCTGAAAGAAAACCCATCAAAAGGAGACAATGTTGTAACCTGACAGCACCATGGGCATAGGACACAGATAGAGGTGACAGGAAGTTCATGGTACTTGTGTTACCTCAAACCTGAAAGGAAGAGACATCAGACAGAACGGCAATGCATATGAGGTAAGAAGCCACACACTCCATCGGGTGTGCGAGGCCTGTCAGGGACAGTGGACATCCCAACCACAGTCATCAGTCTTCTGACAGGGCACACACACAGTTGCACACCTGACTGGCTTGAGCCATCAGCTCAAGCTGAGCTGACCTGGGCTTTCCACAGGAAGGGAGAACAGAACCACAGGCTCCCGAGGCGGGCTGGGCATAGCAGGACACACCTGGGCTGCTGCTGGGAGCCACACTAATCAAAGAGCAGCAGACCCAGAGTGCAGCCTTCTTCCCTCGGCAGCTCCCTTCAGTCTGTTACTAGGCAGACGGTCTCCCTGACCGCTGGCGTGCTTTCCACGCTCTGTGAACACTTCCTTGTTCAACAGAGAAAAGGCCTCCAGAGCCTTGTGCAGGCCACCAGAGCCGGCTGGAGTTTAATGACATTGTTTTGTTTTCACTGTTTATTTCTCTTTTTTTATTTGTTTTTATTTTATTTGCATTGGTATTTTGCCTGCATGTATGTATGAGGGTGTCAGATCTTATAGTTACAGAGAGTTGTTAGCTGCCATGTGAATGCTTGGAATTGAACCCAGGTCCTCTGGAAGAGCAGTACAGTACTCTTTAAATGCTGAGCCATCTCTCCAGCCCCATTGTGCTTATTTCTTTTTCTTTCTTTCTTTCTTTTTTTTTGTTTTGTTTTGTTTTTCGAGACAGGGTTTCTCTGTGTAGCTTTGCACCTTTCCTGGAACTCTGTAGCCCAGGTTGGCCTAGAACTCATAGAGATCTGCCTGCCTCTGTCTCCTGAGTGCTGGGATTAAAGGCGTGTGCCACCACCGTCCAGCTTGTGCTTATTTCTAAGATTACTTTCTACTTATGGCACAAGATCCTGGCTTTCCGTTTTATGGAGAGATCTACAGTGTCCATCTGAAATAATAAATTTATGTTTATTTTTATTTTTTATTTTTTCCTCTTTATTGAAATTTTTTTTTCCTCATATAATATATCCTGATTAGTTTCCCCTCCCTCCACTTCTCCCAGTTCCTCCCCACCTCCCCTCCTAACTGGATCCACTCCCTTTGTGTCTCTCAATTAGAACACAAACAGGTAGCCAGCAGTGGTTGGTGCACACCTTTGATATCAGTGCTCAGGTGGCAGAGGCAGGCAGGTCTCTGTGAGTTAAAAGCCAGCTTGGCCTACATAGTGAGTTCCAGACCAACCAGGGCTATGTAATAGAACCCTACCTTTAAAAACAAAACAAAAACAAGGTCAAACACAAGTCCAGATCCATCCCAAATAGCATCTCACCTTTCTCTGAGGAGAATGCTCCTTCTCAGCTCCAACTGTAAGGCTCACTTGTGAGCTGCCCACTACAGACCCCACCCTCTAACCTCTGGAATGAGTTAGAGTGAAAGCTGGGCTAGTTCAAGCCATCCTTATGACTTTTTCTTTGTTTTGTTTTTCAAGGCAGGGTTTCTCTGTGTAGCTCTGGCTGTCCTGGAACTCACTCTGTAAAACAGGCTGGCCTCAAACTCAGAGATCTACCTGCCTGTCTCCCAAGTGCTGGGATTAAAGGTGTGTGCCACTACCACCTGGCCAATCCTTATGATATTTTTTATCAAAGCCTAGTGAGATTGAGGACTGAATGGCTAGGACCCCAAAGTTACCATTAATCATAATTCTTATCAGAACAAGTTGATCCATTAGTAAATATTTACAAAGTTCTTACTACATGTTAGAAATTACCTTTGGTGCAGGAAATACAAATATAAACAAAATAGGTACTTCCTTACCCACAACAGAGTTTCAGAGAAAGACAGGTAATGAGCATATACATAAACAAAAATGATTTCAGGCACTAGAAAGTACTCTGAAGATTACAGGAACAGGAAGTTAACAGGCATGGGAATTAGGCAGGAAGAGTTGCTTCTAAACAATGATGTTCAGATAAGGCATCTCTGAGGTGCTAGTAGAGAGAGAACCTCAAATTCAAAGAAAGGAACCAGGCAGAGATCAAGAACCTCCCGAGCCAAAACAGCATGTAGAAGTCCCTGGGAACAGAACAGAATCTAAGAGACCAAAGGAAGGTCATGAGACTGGAGGAGGAGAATGAGAGGACATCAAGTCGGGAAGTAGCCGGGACAGATCACATAGGCCTGAATTACACTCTGGCTCTGATGAAAAGCTGATGGAGGGCCCAAGCTGCAGAGAAAATGATCTGAATCAGAAAGATCACACCAGCTGTCATGGGGCAGACACTAGAGAACAAGAACAGAAACAGAGAAGGTGAAATTTCTAGAATTCTCTAGCACTGCTGGCAAGAGTATAGGGCACCTGGGCTATTCCTATTACAGCCACCCTGTGACTAGCCATACCCAGCCATATACCCAACAGAGATAATACTCACGTGCCTTACAGCGCATGCACAGAAATACTCATAGCAATGTCACATGTACTAGCTCCAAACTGGAAACAACCAATATGGCCCACCAGCAATAAAACACATAACAAACTGTTGTGATGGAAAAACACAACTCACAAAAGAACCACAGAATATAAGTTGAGGAAAAGGAGGCAGAAATTCAAACTACATACTACAGAACTCAGTTTGCAAGAACTCAAAACCAGACAAAAGCAGACTATAGTATGAAATGGGACAGGGTATGGCACAGGCCTACAATGTACTACAACCAGAAGTACATGAAGGGCATTTCTGGGTCCAAAAACATTCTTTTTGATCTCAGAAATAGCTACCTGAGTGAGGTCACTGTGAAAATTCACTAGGCAGGGCGGTGGTGGCGCACACCTTTAATCCCAGCACTTGGGACGCAGAGGCAGGCGGATCTCTGTGAGTTGAGGACAGCCTGGTCTATACAGATAGTTCCAGGATAGCCAGGACTACACAGAGAAACCCTGTCTCGGAGCGGGGTGGGGAGGATGGACACAGGCCGACACAACAATACCTTATTTTATTTTATTTTATTTTATTTGAGCCAGTATTTCACTTTGTGAAATAGCCCAGGATGGCTTGGAACTCACTATGTCCAGGCTAGCCTTGAATTTGTGGCTATCTATAGCAGGCTTTCTTGGACCACCAGCCCTCAAATCATGACACGGAGACTTAGTAATTACGAATGATCAGCCTTAGCTTAGGCTTGTTTCTAGCTGGTTTTTTTTTTAAACTTAACCCATTTCTTTTCATCTATGTGCTGCCCCAAGGCTCATTTACCTCATCTACATACTGTTCATCCTGTTTTCCTGCTTCTTCTGTGCCTGGCTGGCTGGCCCCCAGCTGGCTGGCTAGCTAGCTGGCTCCCCTTTTCTCTCTGCCCCCCCAGCCCCACCTATCCCTCCTCTATCTAGCTGTTGACCATTCAGATTTTTATTAGGCCAACCAGGTGCTTTAGGCAGGCAGGATGAAACAGCAACATCTTTACATGGTTAAACAAATGTAACACATTTTTACATCATTATACAAATATTCTACTCCACAACAGCTATCCTCCTGCCTCAGGCTCCTAAGAGTTAGAATTGCAGGTATGAGTCATTAATCTGGCTACCTTTTTGCTTTGAGTTAAGCCTTTCTCAATTATGTGCAGATAAGCTCTGTGTTTTTTGAGGTATACATTTTCTACCTTGTTTCTACTAAGAATAATATTTTTTTTTCTTTTGGTGGGGGAGGAAGAAAGTCTCTCCATGAAGCTCTAGCTGGCTTGCCTAAAACAGGAGCTTGTGAACTGCCTGGAGTAGGTGCTGGGAAAGGAACTTGGAGCCTCTGGAAGAGGAAGACGTGCTCTTAACTGATAACCATCTCTCCAGATATTCTCTATTTGTCTATATGGCACCATATTAAATTAAGAGAGAGTGTTGATATAATTAGCCCAAAATTCCTTTTAGTTTATAGGACTTAAATCTTTAACAAATCAGGTAATTCAAATTTGTAGGTAAGCCAGGCTTGGTGATACACATCTTTTTCCCAATGCTCAGAAGGAAGATGGACCTCTCTTGAGTTCCAGGTAGGCCTAGTCTACATAGTGAGTTTCAGGCCAGCCATAGATACATAGACCCTGTCTCAAAAAAGAATTATACTATCATAACATGGGAACTTTGACAAGATGGGAACTTTTATTTTTGGTTTGATGACAAATTTTTTACTTTGACTTATCTGTTCATTGTGAACAACTGCACAAATAATATGGATACACGCACACTTTGTACATGAATATGTGGAGGCCAGAGATCAATCTTGGGTGTCATTACACAAGAGCTATTCACCTTGTTTTTGAGATGATGTCTCACTGGGACCTGGGCTTACCAACTAGGCTGGCTCAGCTGGACAGTAAACCACAGGGACCCTTCTATCTCCTCCCCAGTGCTGTGATTAAAGTCATGTGCCAGAAGCTAGGTGAGGTGGCACAGCCTTTAATCCCAGCACTCAGAAAGGTGAGATAGCCATATCTCTGTAAATTCAAGGTCAGCTTGATCTACATAGTGGGCTCCAGGCCAGAGCTACAAACCTGTGAAAACCCTGTCTCCGAAAAAAAAAAAAAAAAAAAAAAAAAAAAAAAAACAACAAAAGTCATCTGCCAGAGCAGCACTTACCTTTACCTCAGCTCTTAGAATGAGGGGAAATGGTGGGGACGGGGCAGGCAGAGCTCTGTGAATTAGAGGCCAGTCTTATCTACATAGTGAGTTCCAGCACAATTAGGGATACACAGAGAAAACCTGTCTCCAAAAGATAACTTAAAGGGTGCACACTTTTAATCCCGGCACTCCAGAGGCAGAGGCAGGCAGATCTCTGCATTCGAGGCCAGCCTAGTCTACAGAGCTAGTTCCAGGACAGCCAGGGATAGACAAAGAAACCCTGTCTTCAGAGTGGGGACAAAATTACAACCTGATTACCAATCTACTTCTTTTTTATCAAGTGACCCATAGTTACAGTGGGAAGAAATTAAGAGGCAATATGAGAAGGCAACTGTTAGATCTCAGGCAATCCAAATATCCAGAAATGAGCTCAAACTGAATTATAAGAGGATTTCCAGCAGTTAGATAAAAGGCTGATTTCCTCGGCAACTTGGGAAACCAATTCCCATCTGCCAAAAGGAGTCATTTCCCTTACCTCTGGCAGAAGGGACATATGGCTACCTGTGGTTTCATACCAAAGCCCATGCCAGCCTCCAGGCTCACTCAGTCTCTACTCACAAGTACTAGTAATACATTTCAAAGTCCACACTAGCACCCTGGCCCTTCTCTTTTCAGGTCCCTGCTCTCTTTATGGACCCTGCCCCAGCTATGCTTGATATTTTCACTATTCCCTTTCTGCCTATTCTCTCATCTCCCACCAACAGCCCTGGCCAGGTCCAGTCTGTTTTTCTTTCTCTCTGCTCTGGACTCTTCCAGATGCCTCTGGATACTTTCTCTCTCTTACTCACAATAAAAACTCTCCCTAATAATGGAGCGGTCACATCAGCAGTTTATTTACTGCACCCCCTTGCATATAGCAACTAAATCTAAAGTTACATTGCTATCTTAAAAAATAATCTTGGGCACTGTCAGCAATTAAGAGCACATACTGTGGGGATTGGAGAGACGGCTCAGCAGACAAGAGCAATGGCTGCTCTTCCAGAGGACTTGGTTCCAATTCCCAGGACCCACATGGAAGCTCACATTGTCTGTAACTCCAGTCCCAGGAGGAATCCAATGCCCTCTTCTGGCCTCCACAGGCTCCAGGCACACACATGGTGGGTAGATATACATATAGGCAAAACATCCATAAACATAAAATAAATGAATAAATTTAGAGGGAAAAAAAAGGGGGAGGTGCATATTGCTCTTCCTGAGGACTTGAATTCAGTTCCTAGCATCCACATTGGGTAGCTCACAATAACTTGTAACTCTAGCTCCAGGAAAATCTGAAACTTCTGGCCTCTGCAAGTACCTGCATTCACATGCATAGACATACACATACACACAACTAAAAATAGTAAAATAGGGTCTGAGAGATGGCTCAGTAGTTAAGAGAACTTGCTGCTCTTCCAGAGGGCCTAACCCACATTGGAAATTCCCAACTTTAAGAAGAGCATTTCTTGGTCCAATGTCAGAGAATGTAAAAGAGACTATGAGGCCTCCAGTCAGTATATCAGTTGTCTTCTGAGGTTTTGTCAGATGGACAGGACAAGGAAACTCAAGACATCTTACCTTCACCAGCACATAGTCCCCAGGCTGAGCTCTGACCTTGGGCCCAGAGTTAGTGACATCCTCCACCTCTGCATCAGGGAAGATCACCTTAAGGTTTGCATCATTCCGGCCACACAGGTCTGTGGAAGAACGTTTGCTGAACTGCAAAAAGCAAAGAGAAGAATTTATGCATCTGTCAATGGTAAGTTTTAGGGGGCAGACATTGCACCTGTTGTCTGAGGCTCTCCAGGATCTATCACAGAACATTTCTTAACCAAGAAATCCAAAGTCTCAGTGTGTATGTGTGGCTGCTTCAACAACAGGACAACACATGGTGCACAACAGAAACAAAGTTCTGTTGACTACTTTAACGGACCAGTGAATCTTTACAGACTTGGCGTCTGCAGTAACGAACTTTCAATAAGCATGAAGTCCAGGTACTTGTGAGTGATGTGCTTAACAAATCAACGTTCATGTTTCCTGATCTCACACTAAGCACTTAGGACTGTCCCAGAGATTTTGGCTTGCTCCTATTGAATATGCCAATTTGAAGCTAGAGACTGCACCAGAGCCTGGGACCAGAAAGAAAGGTAAACCACAATGAGAGTATTAAGTTCTGGAATATACATGAGTCTTTCTATTCCTGCCGAGATGCAGTGACAGGAACCAAATTTACCCTCTGCCCTAAGATCAGAAAATAAGACAAAATACCAGAAACAACTTGTAGGGAAAAGGGGCTGACTAGAGAAACCCACCCTGACCCTGGAGCCCAGAACTAGGGAAAGATGGCTCAGATAAGGCCAGTGAAAGACACACAGTTTGGCTCAAATCAGAGCCATCTCTGCCCCTGGCCAACTGACTTGTGAAACCAACCAATCACAGAGCAGGACAGTAGAATCCTGGCCCTGGGGCCCAGGACCAGGGAAAGAAACACAGCCTGGGTTTGGGACCTGAGCCAGAGAAATGAACCAAGGAAACATGCCCTGACTCTGAAACCAGTGCCAAAATAACACTCTTGGTCCCTAGACTCAGACTCAGTGAAAGAAATGTGCCCTGGCCTTAGAGGTAGGGTCAAAGGCCAAGAAAGGCCAGTGAAAGAAACACAGTTTGGCCCTGAAATCAGGGCCATCTCTGTCCCTAGCCCACAAAACTGGCTAATCCCTAGGCAGAAAAAAAAAACTAATCAATCACAGGCTGACTCCGCCCCCAGGACATCCTATATTAACCACCCTTCCTGGTCAGTTGTGAGCTGTTCTCTCCACCCTGGTAGAGGCAGCTATTCTCCTGGACTCCTCCTTCCCTAATAAATCTCTTTCTCAAAAGAGTTTTGGGTGTGAAGACCTTCATTCACTGGTGCATAGAAGAACCTAGCTGAGACATCCCATAGTGGACTGAGCAAGGGGAAGCTGAACAGAAGAACCTTGCTGAGACATCCAGTAGTGGATTGAGCAAGGGGGAGCTGAACAGAAGATCCTTGCTGAGACGTCCCTCAGTGGACAGAGCAAGAGAAAGCTGAAAAGTAACACTTTTCTCCTGAGCCGGAAGAGATTTGCTACATTTTTACAATTTCTTAGGCCGGAGAAGCAGAGCTCTGCTGGGAAGCCCCCTTAAGTGGGGGCTGAGCAAAGCTCAGCTGTAGCAGCTCTCCAGGAGAGAAGCAGGATTGCTATATCCTGCGGGGAGATCATCCCCCATCACACCAGGTATTGCCTGACTCTCCTCCAGTCAGGATACCCTTCCCTGCTGAAGCAGTTCCAGGCCTGATTTTCCCAAGAAGTCAGAAAAACTTCCCCTCCAGGGTTGGGCTGCCTCTTTGCAGCTCCAGCCACCAGAGCTGTCCTAAGCAGCTCAAGGTGTTACCTGACTCCCAGGTAGTCAGGATACCTCTCCCCAGAGTTGCAAAACTCACACTTTGGTGCCAAAACCTGGGACCAAACCCACAGAGTTGCAACAAATTTACTTACACAACTATCTTCAGATATCAAAAAACAGATCACACAAGACCTGTCAGAAATAGAAAGCAAATGAAGTGTGTCCTCCATTCACTCCTGCTTTCCAAGAGAAAGGCACATGCCAGCAAGACCATGTAAAGCAAAGGAGCTCTCAAGCACAGCATGGGTTCTCTTTCCATAACAAGATGAACCTGAATGTAGTGGGTGGCTGTTCTAGCTATGACCCCTAAAGTATGCAGCAGGTAACTGCTCTACCTGCCTATGACTTTGAAGTACATCCCCCTTGGGTGTGGCATCTCAAGACCCTTAAGACCTGAGGTGCACATACATGGGTCTCTTAGCTCCCTCATGGTTTAGATGCTGAGATGGACCAGGCAGATCTTGGACCAGACAAAAGATCAGTATGGACCATAGCTCAGCTTTCCAGGACCCTACGACAAATCTCCCATGCTGTAATGAGTTTTATCCTATAATAAATTCCTCTGCTCATTAAACAGACGCCGTGGATTTCTAGCTATACCTGAATGCAGCTGCTGGAAGTAGTAGAAAATTATAAAGCAAGTTATGGAAAAGAAAGAGGTAAGTAGAAAGAAGAGCTCTAGAATTATCTCTGGGTTTCCTGATTCTTTGCTAAATACATGTGTGTAGAGTAAAAACTCCAGACTCAGGTCAACAGAGTAACCTGGGAATTGTCGGCTAGACAGTTAGTTTGGCATTTCCTACCTGTTCTTGGAACATATAACTTGTATATCAGGGTGATTAGTATGGGGGTAGGGGATGACTCAGTGTCTGCAAACATGAGGACTTCAGTTTGAATCCCCAGCACCCACATAAAAGCCAGGCATGGACACAGACGCTAGAGCCCAGTCATGGAGAGTGAGGACAAGCAGATCCAAGAGGCTGACTCTAGTCAGCATGGCAGGAAGGAGAGAAGAAACAAGCCCTCATTTGTCCTCCTCCTCACCAGCTGCAGCATGTCTCTTCATACAAGGCAGGTCCACAAACTCACCTTGTGCCATCTGTGATGCTCTAACTCTAGGTCCCTACACTTGGCCAAAAAGCCTCCAGGACCATGCTTTCTAAGAAATCATGACCAAAATAGTCCTGAACAAAGATAAACAATAAATCTAGTTCTAAAATTACATAGATGTCTCTGCCTCCAGAAAGATAAAGCAGATCTATTTCTCCGAGTCCTCTTGCTCATAGCAGCTAAAAATCATTAATATTATATACACACATACACACATACACACATACACACACACACACACCAAATAAGCATTTAAAAAATCGGTGACAAACAGAAATTTCATTATCTAAACAAAAGAGATAGATTCAAGAAAAATAAACAGAGCCTCAGACACTGGGATGATAAGAAAATCTACTTGTGCTGACACTGCATCACAACTGCAGAAAAATGCTCAAGCTTGCAGCAAATACACTAAAATTTTGATAACACAGAATTGAAGAAGAGGAGAAAAAGTGTTCAAAGTAATGACTAAACATTTTCCAGACGTGACAAATAATAAAATCCTAACAGAGGGAATCCACACCAGGATACATCACAGTCAACTTCTAAGGAAAAAACCTTGAAACCACTGCGCTCTGCCATCTGAAGACTCAGCATGAGGAGAGGCACTTGCGAGCAGGAAGGAGACTCTCACGAGAACTGGACTGGGCTCATCTCTGACTTCTAGCCCCAAAATTAGAAGAAATAATTTCTATTATTTAATCCAAAAAAAAGGAAAGGGAAGGAGTCAGGAAGGGAACAGACGGAAAGAAGAATGGAGAGGAGATGAAGAAGGGGAAGTGGGGGAGGAAGGGAGAGAGAAAGGGAAAAAAAGGAGAAGGAGAAAGGGAAAGAAAAACAGAAAGGTCAATAAACTTTGATGGCAACAGGAAGAGATGTATTTCCTAAGAAGATAAAATTTCCAATAAAAACATCCATGATTTCTCATCAGAAACATGAAGGCCAGCAGGAAATGGCACATTTTTCAAGACCTGAAAGAAAAGCATTACCAACTCAGCATACAAGGTCCAGCAAAACTATCCCTCGGAGGCTGGAGAGATAGCTTTGCAGGTTGGAGCAATCGCTGCTCTATCATAAGCACCACAGCCCAGACCCTAGGGCACACTCAGAGGGACTCACATACATCTGTAACTCCAGCTCCAAAAGATCTGACACCCTCTTCTGACCTCCTTGAGAACTCAAATATACAAAAATGCACGCACACAGACACAGACACACACAGACACACACACACACACACACACACACACACACACACACACACACACACACATAAATCCTTAAAGAAAATATCCTTTGGCAAAGAAGCAGAAATGAAGACAACCCAAAATTAAGAAAATTTAAGAGAATCTATCACTAGAATATCCACAGGAAGTTCTCTAAATATAAAATACTTGGTACATTAGGAAGAAAGAAAAAAATATGGAATGGTTATATACATAGAAAATTCAAAACAACAGCAAGGTAATGTGGCACATGACTTTAATCCTAGCACTTGGGAGGCAGAGGCAGCAGATCTCCGAGTTCAAGGCCAGCCTGGTCTACAGAGTAAGTTCTAGGACAGCCAAGGTTACTTAAAGAAACCCTGTCTCAAAAAACCAAAGAAAAAAGAAAAGAAAATTCAAAACACTAACAAGAAAATAAACCAGAACCATCAAATTCAGCAAGGTCATAATATGCAAGATAAAAGAAAAATATTTTGGGCTGGGGATTGTATAGTGTTTGTCTAGCATGCAGGGGGCCCTGGGTTTGATACAACACCACATAACTGGGCACGATGGTGCACTCCTATAATCCCAGTGCTTAGGAAGATATAGGCAGGAGGCTCAGAAATTCAAAGTCACCCTTGGCTACACAGCAAGTTCAAGGTCAACCTACATGAGACTAGATCTCAAAAAAAAAAAAAAAAAACAAAACCATGTAAGACCTAGATAAAGAAAACACATAGTGTTATTTTAAAAGGCAAAAACTAAAACTCTAAGAAAAAGATGCATGTGACCTTACCCCCTCAACCAACACCAGCTGGGTACAACCCACTGAGGTCTGGTTGGCTTTTGAAGCCTCTTCTCTGAAGACAGTAATAAGTTCCTCCAGACGTCTTAATTTTACCTCTTCTGGAACATCGTCCTTCAGCCTATGATATGCTCGTGTCTTCTATTAACAAACAAAACAGAACAGAGTCACTAAGGAGTTGTAGAATCCTCAGGGCACAAGGAGGGAATGTATTTATTTCACTCACAAGTTACAGATGTAACGTGGTCCAAAACCCACACCTGAGCCAGACTTATTTCTCTAGTTCTAGGAACATTCCATGAGAAAATGGTAACTGGGGGCTGGAGAGATGGCTCAGAGGTTAAGAGCACTGGCTGCTCTTCCAAAGGTCCTGAGTTCAGTTCCCAGCAACCACATGGTGGCTCACAACCATCTGTAATGAGATCTGGTGCCCTCTTCTGGCCTGCAGGGATACGTGCTGACAGAACACTGTATACATAATAAATAAATAAATCTTGAGAGAGAGAGAGAGAGAGAGAGAGAGAGAGAGAGAGAGAGAGAGAG
>CABHPR010141073.1:553-21271 GCA_902168415.1 Peromyscus melanophrys | reverse complement strand
AGAGAGAGAGAGAGAGAGAGAGAGAGAGAGAGAGAGAGAGAGAGAGAATGGTAACTGAAGCAGAATCTTTGTAGAGGCATTCTAAATTTAGCAAATGCAAACCACACTCATGGCTGGCAGGATGGGTCAGTGGGCAAAGGTGCCTGCCACCCAACCTGATGACCTGAATTCAATCCTAGAACTCATACAGTGAAAGGAAAGACCCAACTCCAGCAAATGGTCCTCTGACCTACACACACGCTGCAGCACATGCACGCCCCTACCAACATGTAGACACAAAATAAATGAATTTATAAATAAATACATTTTTAAAAGAAAATAAGACTCAAAATTAGTCTTCATATTTGTCCTAAGTTTATATTTGGGCACAAACTAAATAATCCATGCACTAAGCTATTCATCAGCACTGTTTATAGAGACACAGATATAAAGCAGCCGAAATACTCACCAACTAGTACCCAGTAAATTATGGTTTATCAACAAAATGAAATATTAAACAACTGTTAATAAGATAGCTCCACGAATACTAATGTAATTGTTCTAAAATACTCTGCAAACTGAAATTAGCAAAATCCAATCAGAGTGCATGTCTCTGATGTAAAAAGTACTCATGTTTATGAACACATGAAATATATCCAGAAAGTGACAGAAGAAATCACTAAGAGTAGTCACCCTCAAGAAGGGAACTAAACCTGGGAGCAACAAAAGGAAGAAGTGTTTCAGTTTTTATGTTTTGTTTTTTTTGAGACAGAATTTCTCAAGGCTTTGGAGCCTTTCCTGGAACTCACTCTGTAGCCCAGGCTGGCCTTGAACTCACTGAGATCTTCCTGCCTCTGCCTCCCAAGTGCTGGGATTAAAGGCGTGCGCCACCACCGCCCGGCTAGGAAGAAGTGTTTTAACCTTCACACTTTATACCATAAGCACATATTACCTAGTCAGAAACAATAATCATCCTCGAAAAGTATCTAAAACTATCACTTACATATACACTTACATGTCTTTATGCTCAAGCTCAAATCAGGTGGAGAACCACTGAACTAGGAAAAAGCCAAGGAATAAAAGGAAAAGCTAAAGACATTCAAACCAACCTGCCCTGAAAGAACTACCATACCCACAGAGGAAAACTGAACAGGGAATGGGTATAGGTCCTGCTTGATGCTAGCCTGCTGTCAGCAATGGTAACTATCCTGATAGCACACTTATGTGTAGGAAGCACCGCTCTAAGTTATATACACCATCTTAACAGGCCTTTAGTTTTGTCTTGATTTACTTGTTTGTTTGTTTTTGTTTTTGAGACTGTCTCAGTTTGTAGCCCAGGCTGGGTTCAAACTTGAAATTCCCCTGCCTCAGTCTCCTAAGTGCTAGAATTACAGGCATATATCACCAAACTCAGCTACTGTAAAATATTCATAAATAGGAACACTAGCATGGTAGTATTTTTCGTATCAAATTGCTGAAGTCTGCTGATTGTGGTGGCTAACATCTATAACGGTAATGATCAGGCAGCTAAGTGAAGTAGAAGGAAAACAGGCTTGAGGCCAGCTGGAACTTTATATTAAGACCTTATCTCAAAACAATGGCTAAAATGTGACTTAACATATAAAATTAACTACAGAAAAGAAAACAATTGACAGTAAGATTCTGTGACTTAGATGGGTATGGTGGCACACACCTTCAATCCCAGCAATCAGGAGCAGAAGTAAGCGCACAGACCCTGTCTCAAAACAAACAAACAAACAGAAAAAAAAACAACCACACACACACACAAAGGTCTTGGGATTTCATTGTGGTGCTATATTGTGTATCAAATAAAGCTTGCCTAAGGATCAGAGAACAGAGCCAGCCACTAGATTAACATAGAAGCCAGGCGGTGGTGGCACATACCTTTAATCCTAGCACTCAGGAGGCAGAGATCCATCTGAATCTCTGAGTTTAGAGCCACCCTGGATTACATGAGATTGATTCAGTCTGGGAGAAAAACAGAGCCAGGCAGTGGTTGCACACACCTTTAATCACAGCACTTGAGATCTCAAGCCTTTGCTACCAGTATTTGGGATGCACACACGCCATTAATCCCAGCACTGAAAATGAAGTGAAATGGCTCAGTGGAGAAAGGCAGACAAGGCGTGAGAGAAGCCCTTTCGGCTGAGGACTCAGAGGCTTTCAGTCAGAGGATTCGCGGAGATAGGATCTCGCCTTCCATTCGGCCTGAGGATTCGGTAGTGGTGAGAAGTTTCTCTAGTGGCTTGTTCCTTTGTCTCTCTGATCTTTCAGCATTTACGCCAATATCTGGCTCCAGATTTTTTATAAGACTTTAGGGATTCATGCAACATTTCACAAAGTCAAACTCTTTTCTACCCAACTAACTCCAATCAGTCCCGAGCTGGTAAGAGAATGATGCTACTTGTCTCCCATCAGGGACTCACCTGCCTCATGCTGTATGCGAAGAGAAAACCAGTGTTATACTGAACTTCTCGAAGTAAAGACACTGTCTGCAGGTGATCATCCTCTGTCTCTCCACAGAAGCCAGTGATGAAGTCACTGCTGAGGCTCACACCTGTCAACAGACAACAAAGGACAGAGGACCAGTGCTTAGAGTACTGCTACTGCCTACCTCAGAAGGAATGTGGGCATTTATAGATTACAGAAGGGAGGAAAGCAAATGGGACGCATTTCCAGACTACTCAGAAGTCATTACAGAGCAAGGGGAAAGAGGCTTGCATTTCTACGTCCTGCCTGGACTGGCTTCTCACTCTACATTTCCTCAAGCACTAGAAAACAAATCTTGGCTTCAAATGCTGGATTCAGAGATACTGCAGAAGTGCAGTTTCAAATCGGCCCTGCTTTTGCAGGGGAGGGGTGGGAGACAGTGCTAAAGACTGAACCCAGAGCCTATATGTGCTAGACAAGCACTCTACCACCAACATTCCAGCTCCCAGGTCCTGCTTTCACTAGTCAATCTTTCAGTGCTTCACACAAACATATCCTTCTATGTGTCTTATTTTGTGGCTATTGTCTGGAAATAGGGGATTGTCTGTCTACTGTGCTAAGGGACAGAACCTAGGGCCTTGAACACTCTACCTCAAAGCTAGACCGTATCTATGTATTTTAATTAATTCATAACTGTGCATATGTATATATGATCAAACATTGAATTTAATTTACCATTATGTTCATTTACAATGCAGTAGCAAAAACTATCAGATACTGAATCCTTAGAAAGTGCTGTATGTCACTAGCTATTCAATTGCCCTCAAAAATCAGGTGGCATGAGCTCTATTTACTCTATTTTATAAATGACAAATCTTTGTTGTCACACAGCCAATAACACAGTACTCAATACAAAGCCAGTACACCCAGCTGCCACATCATCCTACCCCATCAAAACACAAGTATGTGTATATAATACAAGAAGCATGGTGGCACACACCTTTAGTCTCAGCACTCAGGAAACAGAGGCAGGTGGATCTCTGTGAGTTCGAGGTCAGCCTAGTCTAGTAAGCTCTAGGCTCAAAAAAATAAAATAAAATAAAATTTGAGAGAAATTTCAGACAACATTCTCAATCAAATCTAAGCAAAACAAAACAAAAGAAGTAATTTTTTTAGGAGGAAGGGGAAAGGAAAGGGATATAATGGGATATCTAAAACCTGCCTAATTATAGTGGAATACGTGGTAGTGCATGTTTATAATCCCAGCAATAGCAATGAAGACGGAAGATCAAGTTCAAGGCCACCCTGAGCAACATAACAAGAGACTGTGTCAAAATTCAAGTGCTAGAGATGCAATTCAGTGGCAGAGCATATGCCCATAAGACATGAGGCTTGGGGCGGGAGGAGGGAGGACAGGGGAATCCGTGGCTGATATGTAAAATTAAATTAAATTATAAAATAAAAAAATTTTTTAAAAAAGACATGAGGCTTGGATTCCATCTCTTGCAATACACACAGTCAGAAAGATGGAAAAGAAAGTGGAACAGAGAGAGGGAAATAGGGAAGCAGAAAATGAACATACAAGTAGCAAAAACTATGAAATGACACCATAAGGAATTTGCTAAAGATGCTAGTAATTGAGCAAGATGAATGTGGACTGTGGTAAGGTGCTCAACGTTTCTTAAAAGTACCTGGGACACATTCTCTGATATGATGAACCAATGCCACATAAGCTTCCCTTGAGTATCTGCAGTAAAGAACAAGAAGAAAAGACCTAGATAAAATACTCATTTTTTTGGTGGGGGCGGGGCAGGGTCTCATGTAGCTGAAGTTACCCTTAACTTCTGTTCCACTTGGCTCTACCTCCCAAGTGCTGGGCTCATAGGGGTACACCACCATACCTGACTCAATCTTATTTAAATGAACGCTATCGAGAGATAATAATGAATCCCCACATGTATTCATTTTTCAATTTGTGATTTCACAGTCACAAATCACCACAGAGAAGTACATGGAAGCACCCCGTTGGGCCAGTGAGATGTTCCAGCAAGTAGATACTTGCTACCAAACCTGATGACTTCAGTTCAATCCCTGGAACCTACATGGTAGAAGAAAACACCAACTCCTGACAATTGTCCTCTGATTTCCATATACACACATGCTCCGGCTCCTAAGGACCTTTCATTTAACAAATCAAGAAGAAATTAAACACTTAATAGGACCTCTCGGGGCTGGAGAGATGGCTCAATGGTTAAGAGCACTGGCTGCTATTGCAGAGGACCCAGGTTCAGTTCCCAGCACCCACATGGCACCTCACAACCATCTGCCACTCCAGTTTCAGGGGATCTGCTGCCTTCTTCTGGCCTCCGTGAGCACTGCACAAGATACAGACATACATGCAGACAAAACACCCATACACATAAAATAAAATTTTAAAAAAAAGAGAGGATCTCTAAATCTTTGCCTCTGTGGAAAACAAGGCAAAGTTCTATTTCTGTGAACTTTGCCTTAGGTCCTATTAGCCCCTAGTCTCACCTCTGCAGATTTATTTCCAAAGTGAGTCGTAATCTGCATTTGTATTCTAAGACCCCAAACTTTATTATTCCGGCAAGTTAAAAGACTTAAATTTTCAAATATGGCATTGAAAGGACCAAGCAGATGCCATAACAGGCTGCTCAGTCTTCTCTCAGAGATCAGGCCTTAATTTCAGTTGAGACTTGTGCAAGCAGTTTCTGGGACATAGTCCTTGCAGTAGCTCCCTTTCTGCACATACTCTGACTGTTCAAGGTTCAGCCAGCTGTTTACTGTCTGGGACCCCTCACCAACTTACAGCTACATGCATGGGTCAATGTGAACATGCAAGGCCAGCCAGCCTCCATGGCAGCTCAAGGACAGAGCCTGGGCCACTGAGTCAGCCCCCACAGTCAGTACGTGCTAGGCCAGCCAGCCCCCATGGCAGCTCAAGGACAAAGCCTGGGACTTACCTAGGCCTGCCCCAAAATGATAACTGTAACCTCCAACCAGTAAATTCAAAGGTTACATACCCTCACCCAATCATATGATGCAAAGGCTTGTACCACGCTGCTTGCGGTTTTTCCCTTTAAAAACCCCTCACCCTGAGAGCTCAGGGTCGACTTCCTTCACCTGGCTAGCCAGTGTGCTGGACACGGACCAAGCCAGGGCTTGCTTGTTATCAATAAACCCCTGTGTGTTTTGCATTGGATATCAGCTCTGTGGTGGTCTTGCTCAGGGGTCTCACGATGTGACCACAACAGCACCCAGCAAGCACTTAATTTAAAAAATGTTAAGCAAATGAGAGACTCACTGCTTATTCTGCTTAGGGGATGCACAGAAGCAAGTTCACCTGTCCATAGATACATTCAAACAACAATCACTTACTAATTTGTTACTGTGTGTTGTATACTAAACTAGGTCCTTAGCAACAAATCAGTGTTTAGTGATTCAGAAAAACTGGAAAGGTAAAGGATGCCCTCTCCCCAGTAAGTCTGACCCTCTCCGCATGGCATCCAGCACACGGTTGCTTCCACTCTGGGCTGGCAGGTGGATCTGCTTACAGATGTTGTGTCTCTCGTGAATCAGCTGTAGAACCTGATTAAACAGAACACATTGTGGGTTAAGTCTCACCAAAGAATCCTGTAAAAAGGGATACTTCCTACATTCTGGGGAGGGTTGCTATTGTTTTGTTTTTGGTTTAGTTTGGTTTTGTCTGAGAAAAGATTTCACTATGTAGAGCAGACTGTCTCTAACTCAGCAATCTGCCTGACTGCCTCTCAAGTGCTGGAATTAAAGGCGTGTAACACAGTACTCAGTGGTGTACTCCTCACTGCTTCTCTTCAGAGGCTGATTTTCAAATTATTAAAAGGGTGATTGGGAACTGAGGATAAAGCTCAGATAGTACACTGACTGCCTGGCATGCATGAGGCTCTGGGTTCAATCCTCAGCACTGCAGAAAACTAGGCATGATGGTGCACATCTGTAATCTCAGCACTTAGGAGAGGGGAAGAATCAGGAGTTCAAGGCCAGCCTCAACTACATAGACCAACATGGACTGAGACTTGTCTCAAAAAATAGAAAGAGCCAGGCAGTGATGACACACGCCTTTAATCCTAGCACCTGGGAGGCAGAGGCAGGCAGATCTCTGAGTTGGAGGCCAGCCTGGTCTACAGAGCAAGTTCCAGAACAGCGAGGGGTACACAGAGAAACCCTGTCTTGACAACAAACAAACAAAGAACTTTTTATTATTCAGTAAGAAGACAATCCAATCTAAGTAGAAAAAGTGGATAAATGGATTTAGAGCAAAAATGTGTGCTATTTACTCAACATGTGGCACTGGGCCAAGTTTGAAACATGTATTCATTCTCAACACCCACAGCACTAGGTTATTACTACTCTCTTTTCCCAGATAAGGACAGCAAACTAAAAAGTATCTTTATATATCTACTAGCAAAAGAGGACAATATCTGGAATTTGGGTAATTTTTTTCCCTCTTTGGACATTTAGTTTTGTTTTTTTTGTTTCTTAAAACATAGTTGCTGGGTGGTTGTGGAACACGCCTTTAATCTCAGCACTCAGTATACAGAGGCAGGTGGATTTCTGTGAGTTCAAGGCCAGCCTGGTCTACAGAGTGAGTTCCAGGACAGTCAGAACTGTTTCACAGAGAAACCATCTCAAAGAAAAAAAAAAAAGAATGTCTTGCTAAGTTGCCCTGACTGGCCTGACACTCACTATGGAGCTAAGGCTGGCCTGGAACTCATAACCCACCTGTGTTAATCTCCCAAAGCTAAGATTATAAACATGCATCACACACTGGGCAAGAGCCGGGATTTGAGCCCAAGTGTGTCTCCAGCTACAGTCTGGTGCTGTCCCATGACATCACACACCTCCCTTGCTGGTCTCACTGTATCCCCACCACCACCATCACCATCATGCAGATGCCCACCTTCATAAACTTCTCACTACACAAGTGGTCCCAAGTTCCCATTGCAAAACCATCCTATCGCCTTCCTGACCTTAGGGGATTTTGGGTGTGTTGATTCCCCTCCCCCCCAGCTGAGGACCAAAACCAGGGCCTTGCGCTTGCTAGGCAAGCGCTCTACCACTGAGCTAAATCCCCGACAACCTTAGGGGATTTTAAGTCTTGCCAAAAGGCCAGTAGTTCCTTTTTTTTCTTTCTTTTCTTTCTTTTTTTTTTTTTTCTTTTCAATTTTTCGAAACAGGGTTTCTATGTATAATAGCTTTGGTTATCCTGGAACTCACTCTGTAGATCAGGCTGGCCTCGAACTCAAAGAGATCCACCTGCCTCTGCCTCCCGAGTGCTGGGATTAAAGGCATGTGCCACCACCACCCAGCAGGCCAGTAGTTCTACAAGGAGATATTATAATGTAACACAGAATCCCCAAAGCAGGATTCAAGGTCTCTGCTGTATACTACTTCATCCAGGAAATGATATGCTAGTAAAAGTTGTCACAACACTAAATATCATCAACACTCACCTCATCAGGAAAATCCTTGGGGTGGGGAGAGGTAAAACGGATCCTCATTTCAGGGTCTATTCTTGAAACCTGATCCAAAAGATGAGAAAAACGAAGCCCCCCTTGTTTGGTTTTATAGTTGGTAGTAAAGCCACGGCTGAGGTTGGTAGACACTGCATTATTGAACTGGACCTCTGAATTGTCCCGAAAACTATTAACATTCTGACCAAGAAGAGTCACTTCTTTTAGCCCCTAAAAACAGGAAAAACATGTTGAAAACAAGTTTAAAACTTCTTGAACAGCATCATATCAAACTACTAATTAAAAATTAGCTCAATCTACCAAGAGCCATGCAAAAACCTGTCTTTAATCCGATAATTTCACTATGGAGTGTCTTTTTTTTTTTTCTTTTTTCTTGAGACAGGGCTTCTCTGTGTAGCTTTGGAGCCTGTCCTGGAACTCGCTCTGTAGACCAGGCTGGCCTTGAACTCACAGAGATCCACCTGCCTCTGCCTCCCAAGTGCTGGGATCAAAGGTGTGCGCCACCACCACCCAGCCACACTGGAGTATCTTATCTAAAGACTGAACAACAGAATAAAACCTTAAGTACAGAGTATGCATGCCTGTAATCCCAACACTCAGGAAATAAAGGCAGGTTTCCGTTACCATTTCAATCTCTGAAACAGAATATATCTATCCAAAAGGAGTTTTGTACTGTAAGAGAGTTAAAAATGGAGAGGAGGGGACAATTTTAGTATTTCAGCAGGTGAAAATAAACATTTTACAAGCTGCCAGAGATGAAACTATCTGTGGATAGGAAAGAGGCAAAAGAGATACCACAGTCTACAAGCCTATTCAAAGAAAACTCGGATAGCCTTACCTGCTCAGAAAGCTTCCTCACCTCCTCCAGAATGGAGGCAACGGGCCGACTCCTCTCCCGGCCACGAGTGAAAGGAACGATACAGTAACTGCACATGTTGTCACAGCCCCGCATGATGGACCTGGGGAAGAAAGTATCAGAACACCGCTAACAGAGGAGCAGGGTTGTCTTAGCATGTCTCCAGCTCTGCAGCTCTCTTGGGATTTTCCTTTGGCTCTGGATCCTCCTGCCTCTAAGCTCACACTGAACTAATGTGAGATCTGTCCGGACATAATCACGGAGTGTGAAGCAGACTATAACTGGGAGACATGTTGGTGAGGAAGCACAGTGGTGGGGGAAGAGGTCAGACTCAGCACTGTGGAGTTTGTACTGTTTTTATAGGTATACTAGTTGGAACTTTTATGCAGAGACTGAAAGCAAACTATGTCTATCTATGATATAAAAGAGACCCTGAATTTAAAATAGAGTTTGCACTTCTCATACAATCTTTTTCTTTGAGACAGGGTCTTCTCTGGATCAGACTAGACTTAAACTTGTATGTAGCAAAAAACCTGGACGAGGATCTTGAACTCCTGATGCTCCTGCCTCCATCTCCCACGTGTTATGTTTATAGATATGCATCTGACTCCAGCTTTGGTTTTCTGACAGTCTCTCAATGGAGCTCTGAATTAATTGCCTAGTACGTGCTATGGAGCCCAGATTGTCCTTGAACTCACAGCAGGTAATGTTCCTGCCTCCTGCTTTAAAAAAAAAAAAGTTTTTCTATCAAGAAAGCCCAAGGTATTTCCTTAAGGGAAAATATAATATTTATATTTTAAAAGGAGGGTACGGAACGTATCCATATGAGTATATGACTGCATATTCAAGGGACAGTTCTAGAAGGATTCAATAAGAATAACTGACATGCAAACCTCTGAGAAACGGCCTGAGAGAGCAGGGATGATGGGCGTGAGGGAGTCTTACTATATCACATGCTGGTTTCTGTATGTTGTACCATCCTGTTCGAATGCATTCCTTTCCCTTATGTTCAACATAATAAGATTAAACATGCTATTTCAACAGCAAGAGAGGAGGGAGAAGCTCATCCCCAAGTCTCACAGAATGACTCACACAAAGGCAGAAGTGGCACTGGGGCTCGTCTGGACTGGCATGATATCCGCATAGGTCTCATCCAGAGAGAGAAGCACGTTTGCTGCCTGCTGGCCTGACTCCACAACAGCCAGCAGCCGGGGAAGGTCTCGATAGGCATCTGGACCAGCCAAGAGATCCACCATTTTCTCCCTGTTGAGGATCTCTCCCTTCAGTCTCTCAGCCATGCAGCCTAGGAAGTAAAAGGAACTAGTACCTCTTCCGCAGCTCATCTGGTTTCCTGGCTTTTGCTCAGTGCACATGATTTATAACTTGTACTGGAGACCAGGGCACAGAAAACTTCTCTGAGAGTTTAGTATTATCCTTCAAACTGGACCCGTAGCACTGAACCCACATCTTCAAATACAAGAAAACCACAGAAATATTCAGAGCAACTCAGTTAAATGCCTGGGGGTGCGGGGAGGCACCCAAAAGCCTTTCCCCCATTCTTTCCACCATTGCTGGAGATGGAAGTCAGAGCTTCCCACATACTAAGCAAGCACACTGCATTCCCTGCCCCTCAAAAGCCTCTCTACATGAACTACCTCTTCTACAGTAAAAGTTACCACTGAGATAGAAGGTGTTTTACATCAGAAGCCTATTTATAAGTTTACAACTACACTTACCCTTTTTTCTCTTTCAGCCCACAATACTTACTAAACCCATGAGAAGTGATACAAATAATTATGCTGATAAAATTGATACCCCCAAACCATCATTTTATTAAGGCTATAAAACTTTAAAGCGCCGGGCGTTGGTGGCGCACGCCTTTAATCCCAGCACTCGGGAGGCAGAGCCAGGCGGATCTCTGTGAGTTCGAGGCCAGCCTGGGCTACCAAGTGAGCTCCGGGAAAGGCGCAAAGCTACACAGAGAGACCCTGTCTCGAAAAACCAAAAAAAAAAAAAAAAAAACCAAAAAACCTTTAAAGTATACCTTTTACAAACTCTGGAGTGGTGAGTTGGTTGGGGTTTCTTTGTTTGTTTGTTTGTTTGTTGTTTTTTCAAGACAGGGTTTCTCTGTGTAGCTTTGCGCCTTTCCTGGAACTCACTCTGCAGCTCAGGCTGGCCTCGAACTCACAGAGATCCGCCTGGCTCTGCCTCTGCCTCCTGAGTGCTGGGATTAAAAGCGTGCGCCACCACCGCCTGGCTTGTTTGGGGTTTCTGTAAACATTTTCTGTTTGTTTGTTTATGTGAATGTGTGCTTGTGTATGAGTATGTGCACAAGAGTGCAGGTGGCTGTGGAATTCAGTAAAGGGTGTTGGAACCCCTGGATCTGCAATTACAGGTAGTTGTGAGTTACCCAGCACAGATGCTGGAAATCAAACTCGGATCCTCTGAAAGAACAAAACTTGCTCTTAACTGCTGATACATCTCTCCAGCCCCATAGTTTTTTTTTTAAGATTTAAAAAAAAAAATTATTTATAATTATTGGGGCAGGGATGCACATGAGTACAGGTGCCTGAGAAGAGGGCACTGGATACCTCAGAGAACTCGAGTTTCAGGTGACTCAGACATGGGAACCAACTCAGGTCCTCTAGAAGAGCAACATATGCTCTTACCCCTGAGCCATCTCTCCCCATAGTGTAAGCTGTCATACCGACAACCTAAGCTCACCTGGGATGAGACAATTGAGGAATTGTCTGGATCAGGCTGGCCTGTGGGCACGTCTGTGAGGACTGCCTTGATTGTTAGTGGAAGTGGGAGGAGCCACCCTGGGCGTGGCATCGTCGTTCATGGCCAAGGCCCTGCACTGTGTGTGAGTGAAGTGAGGCCAGCCAACAAGAAATGATGTGCAGCCGGGCGGTGCTGGCGCACGGCTTTAGTCCCAGCGCTCAGGAGGCAGAGCCAGGAGGATCTCTGTGAGTTCGAGGCCAGCCTGATCTACAAAGGGAGTTCCAGGAAAGTCAGAGCTACACAGAGAAAAGATGTGTACATTCTCTCTCGGCCTTGACTGTGGATGTCACGTGACTAGCTGCTTCCCTTCCTGCCTTGACTTCCCCTCAATGATAAACTGTAACCTGGAACTATAAAGCCAAATAAACCCTTTCCTCCCTTTTTGGTCAGGGTGCTTCATCACAGCAACAAAAATGCAACTCAGACACTCCCTGTGAAAACAATTAAAAATTACTCACAGCCAGGGCCAATGAGATAGACGGCTCAGCATGTAAAGGTGCTTGCAAATAAGCCTGCCACCTGAGTTTCATCCTGGGACCCACATGATAGGAGGAGAGAACCAACTTTTCCGTAAGTTGTCTTCTGACCTCCATTAGCAAGCTGTCACCCACACCAGGCAAATAAATTACAATTTTTTTTTAAAAAATGTTAAAAAATTATTCACAGACAGACAAAGTGGTACAAGTTTGTAATTCCGGCCTTGGGGGACTAAAGCAGGAGTATGGCAATGCCTCTGAAACCATCTCAAAGTCACATATCAAATACCACACCAGCCAGACCTACATAGCCAGACCATGTCTCACACAAAACAAAGAAGGTGGAAACAACCTAAATGAATCAACCCAAACAACCCAATAAACAGATATAAAAAATGTAGCACAAATATACAATGGCATATTATTCAAGCTTTAAAAGGAAAGAGATTGAGATTAGAGGTATACCTCAGTGGTAGAGCACTTTCCTAGCATGTGTGGGTTTAAATTCTAGCACCACTACCCCATTCACAAAACAAGGAAAGGAAATGTTGACACACACTATAACATATAAGAATCTTACTGATGGTATGCAAAGTGGCACAGCCAAGTATACAAAGACAAATATACTGTATAAATCCATTTATAGGAAGTACCTAATACATCCAAAAACAGAAAATAGAATGATGGATGCCAGTAGCCAGAGGGAAGGTGAAATGTTAAGTTATTGCTTATGGAGGTAGATGGTAATTGTTTAAGTCCCTTGAGGCATGAGTGGCCAGGCCCTGCCCCTAGACTACTCTAACAGCCATAATGGCTGTTTCTAGCCCCTCTACACAGGTGGCCAAGCTCCACTCTACAGGACAAAAAAAAAAAAACTCCAAGATCAGGCCACAAAACCCCACCCTGGCTACCCTGGAAAGCTCCACCAACTCTCTATAAAGCCTGCCTCCTGCTCAGTTCTCTGCTGCTTCTCTCCCAGGCAGAGGCAGCCACTCTCCTGCATCTCTTCCAATAAATCTCTTGTGTGAGGTTTGTTGTGCGGTGTGACTTTGTGGTATTCCTTGGCTCCTGACTGCCAGGATACCTTTGCCCTCAGAGCTGTAGCACTTACAGTAGTAATGGCTGCCTAAGTATGTGAATATACTTAATACCACAGAACATATATAAAAACTATAAAAATGGCAAGTTGATGTATACCATGATTATTTTAAGTTCTGTTTCCTTGGGGTTTATAAAATTCCTGAAGGATTTATACCCAAGGGCAACTATAAAGAAGTGAAGAGGAATAGACTCCTCTGGCCTCTTCCTACATTAGTCAGTGTAACTGGATACACCAGCTGTGTGTTGACATATCAAGAGTGACTGAGTTCACTACAATGGACACAGTCCACTATGCGTGAAGTTAAATATATCAGCCAAATTCTGAGGCAGAAAGGATGCAGAGACTTCGCTTTTGATTAGAGTGTTTTTTACATGGTGTGCACACGCTACGGTACACATGTGGAGGTCAGAGGACACAGTGGGTCGTCGGTTCTCTCCTTCTACCATGTGTGTCCCAGAATCAAAGTCAGGTCAGCAGACTAGGTGGCGAGTGCTTTCCCTGCTGAGCCACCTGGCCAACCCCCCAAGCATTTATTTTTGAAATATGTTTCCTGGTCACCTAGACCAGAACTGTCCAACAGAGCTTTCTAACAAGGTGAAGGGATGTGCTGGATGGAAATGACTGGAGGTGCTGTGTAAGCTGGTGGCCCCTAGTCAGCTGTGGCTACGGAAAAGCTGAAATATGTCTGATGCAAAGGAAGAAGTGGATTTTTGAAATTTTATTTTAGATGTGACTATTGACTACCATACTGGTCAGGGCAGACCTGGATGACAGATGACTACACTGGAAACTCATGTTACCTCCAGACTCCAAATGCTAATCCTGCATCTATCACTCTGTACTACATGAACTGCATCAGGCTCTAGGAAGAACACATGACTAACTGAGCATCTATTGTTTCTTTCTCTCCTTTTTTTTATTTTTTTTAATTAATTAATTTATTTATTTATTTTGGTTTTTCAAGACAGGGTTTCTCTGTGTAATAACTCTGGCTGTCCTGCAACTTACTCTGTAGACCAGGTTGGCCTCTAACACACAGAGATTTGCCTGCCTTTGCCTCCTGAGTGCTGAGATTAAAGGCAAGTACCACTACCACCCAGCTAAATGCAAGTGGTTAAATCCCTCATAGCAGAAATACCATTATCCTATTCTTTTGAGGTTTTTTGTTTGTTGGTTGGTTGGTTTTTTGTTTTGTTTTAGTTTTTTTTGAGACAGGGTTTCTCTGTATAACAGTCCTGGCTATTCTGGAACTCACTTTTATAGACTAGACTGGCCTTGAACTCACAGAAATCCAGCTGCCTCTGCCTTCCAAGTGCTGGGACCAAAGGCATGTGCCACAACCACCTGGGTACCTATTATTTCTAATGAGCTTCATCTCACTTAATCTCGCAGTCTCTAACAGCAAGTAAAAGAGATGCACAGGGGAGATATGGCTAATTTACACCCTGGGATCCAGGCCTCTAAAGCAGCAATTTTCAACCTGTGGTCGCATATCAGATATCCTGCATATCAGATATTTACACTACAATTCATAACAGTAGCAAAATTACAGTTATGGAGTAGCAACAAAATAACTTTATGGTTGGGGTCACCACAACATGAGGAACTGTATTGCAGGGTCGCAGCGTTAGGAAGGTTGAGAGCCACTGCTCTAAAGGAAAAACTCTAGGATCCCAAGTCTCAAAATGGAAAAATCTGCAAATGAATGTATACCTAGAATCCCAATCCTCAGAGGTACCCGGGAGCGTGGTCGCTTTGTCTTCAGGGCTTTCAGCTGATGTAAACGGTTCCAAATGGTCTGCTCAGCCTTCTCCCTGCAAAGATCCAATGAGGCAAAAATGAGCAAGATAGGAGAGCAGGTCAATGGGAAGAAAATGAAAGCCATCTGAGTCCTTAACTCAGGGAAGGCACATAGAGGCAAAATGGAAAAGCAACACTTGCTATCATTCTCTTGCCTTCCAACAATATCCTCACTACACATCTCAAAATCCAGACTAGCCTTTAAACCAAACTCAAAAACTACATCCTGGCCGGGCAGTGGTGGCGCACGCCTTTAATCTCAGCACTCGGGAGGCAGAGGCTGGCAGATCTCTGTGAGTTCGAAGCCAGCCTGGTCTCCAAAGCGAGTTCCAGGACAGGCACCAAAACTACACAGAGAAACCCTGTCTCGAAAAACCAAAAAAAAAAAAAAAAAACTACATCCTTCACAAACCCTTCCCCAACTCTTCTGTGACTCTCTTCCCTTCAAGTATCCTCTACCTTAACTCTACTTCTCCCGAACCTGGAAATTTGTTTTTGTTGTTTCATACATTCTGTAGCCCAGGCTAACCTAAAACACATTATGTAGCCTAAGCTGTCCTCAAACTCACAGCAACTTGTCTTTCTTAACCACCCAAGTAGTGGGATTATAGGCATAAACCACCACCCCAGCTTGTATGATGTTTAGTTAACGTTTTCCATCAGATGTTAGTGGGCCACTTATACATCTGTCATGGTCCCTATACGAGACCAAGCTCCTTGAAGTCTAGCTTTATGGAAAAAGGTTCATTTCTGAATCTCTCATAACAACCAGCTCAGTATCATTCCACAGAGGTCCCATAAAAAAAAAGTGTCAGATCAAGGAGTTAATGTTAAAGGCAGCTGTGGAAACAGTACCACTAACATGTCTTCAACAACAAACAACAACAAAAAGAGGGTGTGTCCGCTTTTTTTAAACTCATTTTTAGAATCCGTTATGTGTATGGTATTTTGTCTACATATATGTACACCACCACCCATGTGCCTGGTGCCTGTAGAGGGATCAGATCCCATGGAACTGGAACTACAGACGGTTGTGAGTTGCCATGTGCTTGCTAGGGATTGAGCCCAAGTCCTCTAGAAGAGCAGCCAGTGCTCTTAACTGCTGAGCCACCTCTCCAGTCTATCACTTTTGATGAACTTCCTGTGATCAAGTACTTCCTGGCAAGCTCTGAAGATGTCACTTATATCTTCTCAGAATTCTGTTTCCCAACCACTGGCTACACCTCAAATCAGATGTATATATTATAAGAATATGCCATTAATAGCCAGAAAACTTTAGGAAATTTGGGAGCTCAGCACTGTGAATTTAAAAATTCTATATAATGTATAGAGCTTGGTCTGGGCATTTTTGTGACTACTGTTTACTTTTTAGACAGTTTCACTGTATAGTCCAGGCTGGTCTAGAACTCACAATCCTCCCAACTTCTGCAGTGCTGAGGTTACAGGTGTGTACTACCATGCCCAGATACGTGGGTTTGGTAAGAGAAACAACTTCACAGAATTGCTACTGTGAGAATTAAACTGATACATCCATGTATATTGTACACATGGAACCCAACACACAGGACATGCTCAGCAAACGTCAGCCAGTTGTATCAATACTATCTCTATTACTGAGAAACTCTTAACTCTCACTGACCTGGAGTCATTGGCTCATCTCCATAAGTAAGCCTCCTTGACATGGTTACACACAATATATTTATTCCCTATGGAAAGAAAAATCTGTACCTGATAGAACACGTGACAAGAAGGATCACATCAGCCTAAGGGAGAACAAGAAAAAGAAACTTACAAGCTTTGAATTAGCCTTGCAGAATCATTACCACACAGTCCACCTGCTTTTTTGCTATTAGTATGATATTTTAACCATTTTTAAGGGTACAGTGATATAATGAGAACATTTGAACACTATAGTGCAACCACCACCACCATCTCCTTCCAGAACTTCCCAGAGGAAGCTTTGTACCCATTATGCACTAACTCCTCAGCCTCATCTGCACTCTCCATAAAGTATCTTTGTTTGGCTCTGGTTTGGTTGGGTTTGGTTTGGCTGCTCTGGAGACACAATCATGCCCTATAGTCAAACGGCCTCAAATTCTAGATCCTCCTGCCTCCATTTCCCAAGGCTGGGATTACAGACACATGTGACCACACCAAGTCTGAAAACCCCTTTCCTGAAGATGAACAGCATCATGAAAGCTGAAAACAGCTGGAACACCAGTACGCCAGTCCTAGGGTACACAGCACTCAAAGGAACCAACTCAGCAGCAACACTCTCTCCCTAAAACTCACTGCATCTAAGAACCTGCACCAAGGCAGGCAGCCCAGGCCCAGGAAACGGGGAAACAGAGAATGCAGGCACCTCTTGAAGGTTGCTGGTCCGCAGGTAGCCGCTCTTCTGTAAGATGGACCAGGCTATCTCCGTGTCATTTACATTCATCTGGCAGCCATAGGTCTCAAGGTAGACTGCAATGAAAGCTGGATTGAGTAGGCAGAGGGCCTCCTTCCCAAAGCCCTCAGAAACACCTGAGGCAACTTGTTATCCACAAAGTCCCCTGTTGTCCTTGTTATCCACAAGGACCCTAAAACACCATCAACGGCCAGATGTACCCCCAAATTAATAACAGTCTTTCAGAACAAAGGAAATACATCATACACACACACCTATTATAAACAGGGTATTTAAAATATAAGGGGAAAGTGCTCCTTAAGAAATAAGGAAATAGCTGGGCATTGGTGGCACACACCTTTAATCCCAGCACTCGGGAGTCAGAGGCAGGTGGATCTCTGTGAGTTCAAGGCCAATCTGGTCTACAGAGTGAGTTTCAGGACAGCAAGGCTGTTACACAGAGAAACCCTGTCTCAAGAAAAAAAAAAAAAAAAAAAGGAAAAAAAAAAAGGAGGAACTAGGGCTACAGAAACAGCTGTAGGAAAACTAAATTTATAGTCTCCCCCTAACAAAGAGGTTCTCTAGCCTCTGAAAGCTGCAGCACTGACCGGAGGGAACAAACACTACAGAATGAAAAAGAAAACAGCCATGGTCACACTATGAAGTAAAAGTACAAGTTTACACCAGGTTGTAAACCGTGGATTTCACACTGTGGTAGGCCCTTTCAGATCTTATTTCTAGTTACTGCCCCGTTACCCCCAGCAGGCTATTATTCCAAATGGAAGCCAGGCATAGTGGGTTCATACCATAAAGCCAACACATGGGGGCCACGGCAGGAGGATTGTCATGAACTGGAAGCCAGCATGAGCTACACAGTGGGCTCCAGGCCAGCCTGGGCTAAGGAGACAGATTCTTTCTCAGAAAAGCAAAACAACACAGGAAACAGGGGCTGGAGAGATGGCTCAGTGGTTAAGGGCACTGGCTGCTCTCCCACCAGAGGTCCTGAGTTTAATTCCCAGCAACTCACAACCATCTGTAATGAGATCTGGTGCCCTCTTCTGGTGTGCAGGCATACATGCAGGCAGAACACTGTATATAGCTTTTTTTTTTTTTTTTTTTTTAAAGCCAGGGTCTTAATATGTAGCTCCGTCGGACCTAGAATTCATTATGTAGACAAGGCTAGCCTTGCACTCACAGAGCTCCTCCTGTCTCTGCTTGCCAAGTGCTGAGATAAAAGGTGTTTACCACAGGCCTAGCCAATTTTTTATATATTTTGGAAGGTGGGGGGCACATATGCCATGGCACCAGTTCGCAGGTCAAAGGACAACTTGTGGCAGTCAGTTTTCCCCTTCCACCATGTGGGTTCCAGGGATCAAACTCAGGTTATCAGACCTGAGGGCAAGCAACTTCTGAGTCCTCTTGCCAGCCCCAAGAATAAAATTCTAAACCAGAAGCGATGGCAGACATCAGTAATTCCAGCAATTAGGAGGCTGAGGCAAGAGGATTATGAGTTTCAGACTAACCTGGGCTACACAGCAAGACCCAGCTTCAAACGGTAGAGGGCAGGGTTGGGCAAGATGGCTTAGTGGATAAAGGCTTCTGCCACCAAGCCTGATGACATGTGGAAGGAGACACCAACTCTCACAGTTGAACTCTGACCTCCACATGTGACACACACACACACACACACACACACACACACACACACACACACACACACACACACACACACACACGCCACACACACAAACACATAAATGATGAAATTTAAATGGAATTTAAAAAATTGTAACTAGAACACAGATTACAGTGTTTCCAAAAGTAACCAAAGAGAGGACTCCATTTCCTGTCCAGAGATTTGAGTTCTGTTTTCTTTTTGAGGAGCTGAGGACGGAGCTCAGAGCTTCATGCAGGCCAGGCAATCACTCTACCAAACAACTCTCCCCCAGCCCAGGCTCTGAGTCTCTCTCCAGTGATGCTACTCGGCAGGGTCTGATGATTCTATAACTGAGCAACCTGCCCACACTGTTGACTCCCCAAAGCCACAGTGTACTAAGAGAACAGCTAAAGCAGTGGAGCCAGAGGCCACGGTGGTGCACAGAAGGAAGCCAAAGGGAAGAGAGAAGTAAAACTAACCTTTTCTCTGCCTTCCTAGAAGTTCATCCCCCGTGAGATAGGGGGGTGGGTCCTCCACTTCTGGAGAAGGTGGTTTCTCTTGAAGAACCGAAGCACTTCTTAAAAAATGCTGAAAAGTTGGTCCGGCGGCTAGCCTGGAGCTGAAATCCTTCTGAACACCTTCTGAGCTCTGCCCCTCTGGACTGAGACATGAAGTAGTGGGGACACTGCTATGTGTCCCGCAGGTCCTGAGCAGCAGCCAGGACACAGAGGTCAGCGGCCCCCACTTTAGACATCTCTGTGCTTGGAGGACACATTGTAAAGGCTGCATGGCACCTGCAGTCCTAAGTCTGCAAAAGAGTGAGACACACGGATATTTACCGCACACTCTATACAGGTACTGCTCTGGACACTTCCTCCTCACCAAAGCAGAAGAGAGTATGCCTTGGGGTGGGGAGCACAGAAGTGTTGAGACATAATCTAGTATTATCCTCAGCTAGCCTGGACCTCACTATGTAGTCCAGGCAGAGGGGTGGGGGTGGGGGGACTGGGTTTTATTTGTTCATTCTTTTTTTTTCTTTTTTTTCTTTTTTTTCTTTTGAGATCTTGCTATATAGTCCAGACTGACCTCAAACTCTCCTCATTCCTCCTGCCTCAGTCTCCCAAGTACTAGAATCGCCAGCACAGACCACCATATCCAGTTCAAAGGTACTTCTGATAGTTTACCTTAACCCAAGCATGGTAAACCTATAAGTCTCAGTGACTTGGGAGGCTAAGGCAGGAAGATCATTTGAGCCCAGGAGTTCCAGGCCTGCATGGACAACCTAGCAAGGTCTCTCACGCTGGGCATGGTAGTGCACGCCTTTAATCCCAGCATTTGAGAGCCAGAGGCAGGTCGACCTCTGTGAGTTCAAGGCCAGCCTGGTCTACAAAGCAAGTTCCAGGGCAGCCAAAACTATGCAGTGAAACCCTGTATCAACAAAAAATAATAATAAAAAAACCTTATAGTATCTATAATTTACAGATAGAAATAACTAAAGTAGGGCAGTGAGATGGCTCGGTGGGTAAAGCCACCTGCCACAAACCCTAACTTGACCCATACAGTGGAGATAAAGAGCTGATTTCCATAGGCTGTCTTCTAATCTCTACACACACACTATGGCACACACTCATGTGCATGAGCACACAAACAAAAATTAAATAAATAAAATGTAATTATAAAAAAAAAAAAC